>JAOTRH010000026.1:12233204-12291108 GCA_034768845.1 Heliamphora exappendiculata | reverse complement strand
TATGATGTTTATATATACATGATCTTTTGTTTATCTTCATGGCTTGTGATATCATCTTTTTGCATATATGTCTTATTAGATGTATGATTTCTGTTTTAGCCATGCTTTCAATATGATGTTATTTGTTCTTCACTTTGTTGGCGTTGGTGTGTTTATATAGATTATGCAATCTCATTGCCTCATGTTTAGTGTCTAGGTACCTAGAGTTTGTGGATCTCTTTGTAACAGTTTCTTTTCATGTATTGTGTCTGTTGTCTTGTTTATGGGGGTTTGTCCCGAAAATGCCAAAGGAGGAGATTGTTAATATTGTTGGCTATTTTCGGTATTGGACAAAACGGCCAGAGTCTGTATCCCTATTTTGTTTTGTGTATGGTCGTATGTTCTGTCTTATGTCTCCGACTCTCGTCCGCCAGATCTTGCTCCCGTGAACTTTCTAGACATCTTTTGGTAATCCCGACAAGGTTTTTGGCCTCACTTACGCACAATCATTGCATGTTTAGGCTATGTTCAGCATAAAATGTCTTTTACAATTGCATGCATGGTTCCTAGGTTTTGCATGGGGCTTAAGTCTCTGGCGCTCGCAAAGCGCTGGAGTGCCCTTGAGCGCTCGTATAGCGCTTGAGTGCCAATATTCCAGTGAGCAGCGCTCGCTTGGCGCTCGATAGGTGCTTGAGCGCCCTTTATGTCACCTTTTTTAGTATGGAGTGCTCGCTTGGTGCTCGTATGGCGCTTGAGCGCTCCTATTCCAGTGAGCAGCGCTCTTAGGGCGCTCGCTAGGTGGTTGAGCGCCTCTGGTACCCTGCGTGTCCCAGTTCACGCGCCTGGCCCCTGTTTTGATGAAAATTCAATGCGCTCGCAAAGCAGTTGTTTGGCGCTTGAGCGCCTGTACGCGCTCGCTTGGCGCTTGAGCGCCTCGCCCTTTTCATCAACCAATCCTAGTCGAGCTCTGTTTTTGTATATAAGAATAACAGTGCACATCCATTAGGTTAACTGAAGTGTCCCTAATTTTTTGAGAATGCTACTTTCTCTCTCAAAGAGCCTTTCCTTTACTCCACCTTTCTTCCTTCTTTTGTAGCAACCTAAGGGCATTCATTAGTGTTTTTCAAACACCTTAGGTTGTGTATTCTTGTTTAAAACCACATTCTTTTTTTTATACACTCATTTTTGTATCATTCACACACTTGGCCGAGTTGACTTGGAGCCGTCGTCAAACGGAGATCGGGTTGTTGTGTTCGTGGTTGTTATGGGATCAATGAGGTGCTCGGAGAGCTAAATCAAGAAGCAGAGTGAGGTTTACATTGTGATATATGTTTGTAATCCCTTCCTCGTCGTGTTTTTTGTACCCTTATTGATTCATAGTGGATTATTGTGTGTTAGTGCCGTGGTTTTCATCCCGGGGGTATACCCTAGGATTTTCACGTTATATCTTGTGTGTTGTGGTGCATATGTTTATTTTCTTAGTTTTGGCTTTTGTTTACAAAAATTTTGAAATTTTCATTAAAAAGAAAAAATTAATTTTTATTGACCTATTCACCCCCCTCCAAGCTCAATCCTTAAGCTTATTAGCTTTTTCTATAGTATGTAGTGCGAGTAACTGTGATAACTAGTATTCATAAATATGATTTTGATAGAAGATAGGACATTCTTTCCATCAGATTCCCAGTAAAATGTCATCTCTAGTAATGAGAGAATCGGCAATAAGGCTTACATTACAAATCGACTAAAAGATTCTCATATATATGAGGGAAGATAAGAGAAGACAATAAAAGCTCGTTTGCGAACAGTGTAAAAGATTCTCATTAATATTTGTACAAAACTCTCAAAAAAGCTAAGGAAAGACTCTTCAATTATTGGAGCAGATATTGAGCACTGGGAAAGAATTGCAATCAAATTGGAGAAGAATCGAAGTCATGTGACCATCAAAATTTGATAAAATTGTCCTAAATGTAACCTTAAAACTAATAACATAACAAAAAGACATGTTCCAATATGAAACTATCAATTAGATTTATTTTATTTCAATTTCAAAATGAATAATTAATAAGACAGAAAAAAGAAGTGTCTAATAAAATATTTATTTTTGTAAGTTCATGATAAAACTAATAACATTCTCAAAAGGACTAGCTCCACATGATACTACCAAGTATAGTTATTGTATACTATTTATAATGGAGAAAGGTAAAAGTGAAGAGGCATGGCATGTGGTCACATTCTAAAGAACCTATAAGACAAAAAAGCTACTAATTTTCACTCTAGCAAACACTTACTACCACAATTTGAAACCCGTTATAAGGTGTTGATAAATGACCATTTTTTTATGCAGAACCATCTTTTTTGGCAGGATTCTATGTAAGTGGGTTAAATTTGAAAAAATGAAAAATTAATTAAATTTGAACTTTTATAATAAAAAACATATAATATCATATCCTACCTGGTGCTTAACAGGATGGATTATACACTTCATTGTTAATCCCTTATTTTTACCAAATTTAACATTAATTCTACCTCATTATCAATCTCATTCAACCTAGTACGGTTATCAAACATGACTTATGTGTATGAAGAGTAACCTACTAAATTAAAATATAAAAATAAAAAAAATGCATTATTTGGACATTTGACTAACACGTGCTCTAAAGGTTAGAGTACCCAACAATTGTGTGTCAAGAACCAACCTGTGTTTTTTTTTTGGTAAATAAACAAACATGTATTTGGGTTAGACACCATCGACACAACACTTTTTTGAAGTGATTTGCTTTTTATGACTTTCCAACTTTGTTTTTATGAGGAAAAAAATGAAAAAATAGAAGGGCTAGATTACAAAATAGAGAAAAATAGGAGTTTCATAAGAAATGAGTGTGATAGAGAAAAAATAAGAAAATAAAGAGGAATGCGGAGGACAAAGAATGGATAATTAGACTGGAATAGCCATCATTAATTATTTCTGAACATCATCTACTTATCTGCCTCAAATTCTTAATTGTCAACAGCAGTGTACAAGCGTAAGCTTCTACTCCATCAAAGCACAAAGGTCATAGAAAATCTAAAAATTCTTGTTACCACAAACTTAATCAGACAACTGTACACGTAGAACAATACACCAACCACTGTTTTTGAACCATAGTGTGACATTGCATATTCATTGTAATTGTGGCTTCAAAAGCCTTCCTAACATACTCATTCAATTGAAAAGAGAAATACCTTTATACATAAGACGAGTTATCTCTCTATGTCTAACAAGGGAGGTGATGTAGAACAGAAGTTAAGTTTAATTCTAGAAACGTCCATCCAATGTATCAGTGCTACACTAGCAACGTCACGCTCATAAAAAATGTAAAATTTAAGGGATCATTAAAAAAGAATGCACTTTGTTTGCAAAAAGAAAGAAAGCCATGCATACCGAAAAAATAAAATAAATGATAGGAGACCATTGTTCAAAAACAAAGCAACTAAGCCCATGTTTGGTTTTCAAAAAAAAAAAAAGACTTTTTTTTTTCATCTCTTATTCCAAGAAAAAAGGCATATACACATTCCAAACACTGTAACTTTTTAAAATTAAAATTACTATGACACTCTCAGTTAAAATCTCAATCCTCCTCACAAAAACAAAAAAATCGTGCTAATATCCTAAACACTACAATTTTAAAATAAAAAATAAAAGTATATTAGACATTTTAAACACTATAACTTAAAAAGTAAAAAAGCAAAAAAAACTACTATAAACAAAAATAAATATAGTTCTTTTGAGGATGTTATTAGTTTTTTACCATGAACTTATAAAAATAAATGTTTTATTAGACACATTTTTTTTCTGTCCTATTAATTCTTCACTTTAAAATTGAAATAAAATAAATCTAGTGGATGATTTTATATTGAAAAATGTTCTTTTGTTATGTTGTCGGTTTTAAGGGACTACTTTGTTAAATTTTGATTGTCACGTTATTTCAATTCTTCTCCAATTGATTGAAATTCTTCGGGATGTTATTAAGTTCTTAGGAATGTTATCAATTTGGATGATGAGGAAAGACTTTTGTGGTGTTATCAGTTTTATCGTTGTTGAATAGAAAATTTGTAAATACTTGTAGAGAATTCTTGACAATCATTACTATAAACAATAACAATAATGGATTCACTGTAAATCATGTATATTACTAAATCATGTTGTTAGTTTCTGTTTCGATAATATTTTAATTTATTTTTTTGGCTTTTATACATTACAAATGAACGAAAAACTTAGACATTGAGAAAACATACACTGATATACTAAAATAACTATAATGAAACTTTAAACCTGCAACAAAGAAATAAATAATTGTTCTCCAAAATTTATAAAAAATGCCTATTCATGTGATACTTTAATCTAGTCCACTACCACTCATCCCACGCTACACAACCCTCGCTCATCAACCTATTCTACACATCCATAAGTCATAACGTAGAGAGAGAGATAGATGCTTTGTCAGAAAAAGATTCATTGCGGAGAAGTTGAGCAGAGCACGTCGAAAGAGTTGAGCAGAGCAAAACAAAAAGATTTGAACATCGCAGAGTGAAAGGATAACCATGGCCTAGCGAGAGAGAACGAGAGAGAGAGATAGAGAACAAGAGAGATGGAGAGACAGAAAGTGCACGACAGAGGGACAGAGACAGAGAGAGCCAGAGACAGAGAGAGCCAGAGAGGGAAGAGGGGAAACGGTAAAAGGCGAGCAGAGGTGGGAATGCAAGGAAACCAGACGTAGGCTTGTTGGGTTCAAAATTAGACGGCTGAGATTACATCAAGAGAAAATTCGTGTTGGGTTCAAAAATTGGGCGGTTGAGATGAAATGTTATAATCCAATGGCTGAAAAGAGTTTGGGGAATCATGCCCCAATACCGCCTTCGGGTATGCGAGCACGACCCGAGGCGTTTTGCTCCACGTAAAAAAGCCCCAAATTCAACAATCCACTTCCGCCGCACTGCGAGAAAGCGCCTACTCGCGAAGCGAACTACAAAACTCATAATTGAGAGACAATCAATACAAGAGATATGTGTATGCATTAGCATTTTGAGATCACACAGAGAGTTGATTTTCGGAGAAAGTGTCATCTTTTACCGCAATTCCCCTCTCCGTGAAGAACTAGCATATAGTGAGATCACACAGAGAGTTGATCGTCGGAGAAAGTGTCGTCTTTTCCGGCAATTCCCCTCTCCGTGGAGAAAGCGATGGAGTTCGAGGTGAGGGTAGTGGGAGGGATAGAGAGCTGCTTCGTCTCGCTCCCACTGCTTCTCATCCAAACCCTTCAACAAACTCGCTCTGGACCTCTCCCCTCATTTCTTGCTCTCGAGCTTCGCTCTCACAACGCCGAGGATCTCTGGCACGTCGCCTGGTGTGGCTCTGCCTCTTCTTCGTCGGCAATTGAGGTATGTGTCATTATATATGCATATATCCCCGTGAGAGGGCTTATATCATGCTAATATTCTGCTAAATGATTGGTATTATTATTAAGAAAATGTTAATCAAGTCCCATTGGCCGTGAATAATGGGTATATAATGTATAGATATTTGTACAAAATATGAATAATGAGTATATAACATATAGATACATGTGAGTATTGATATATGTAAAAGTGATAGATTCCATCTCCAAAAGTGCGAGTAACCCAATTGAAGCTTAATGATCACACTGCTGTAATGTATTATATGCCCATAATAGGTCCCATTCTTCTACCTTTTCCTGAAAGTCGATAACTATTCAATGCATTCATACCTATTACCTATTGATATTGGAAATTTTTTGACACATTAGCCTATTAACCACCGTCCACTAGTTAGCACGACCCTTATTATTATAGGTATGGTACATAAGGAAAAAAGTGCAAAAATATGCACCAGCTGATTTTTGATTGGATATTGGGGGGTGGGGGATGCTTTTGTTGTTTGTGTATACATTTTATTTGAAAATTCAAAAATTTGATACGAATGGTTCTTTCAAGCTTCTTATGTAATGCGTTAGCTTTGCTACACTCTTGAGTGAAATGAGTATGAGGATTTGAGTTGGAACTGAGTTTGAGGATTTGAGTAGGTGGTTTTTGTGCCACTAGTTGCGGTCTTGCAGAAAACTATTTTGACTTGTTTCCCATTACTTTCAAAAACTATTTTTTTATAAATTCTTTTAGTAAGAAATTTCAGTGATGGAGACCGCTTTCAAAACATTCTTGACTTGTATCAGTTTAAATTTAGTTTCTTTCTCAAAAAGTGTGGAAATGTGTAGAAGAGTTTTTTTTGGTAGTTGCTGTTAGATGAGATTGGGAATGAATTACTGTCTTTTGATTTATTATATTGCATAAAAATCCCATAGCAGTTCTTTGGGTTATATATTTTACACCTACATTCACCAATTGGTCTTCCTAACGCTAAGCGGTTGCGAAACAAGTGGGGGATGAAGAAGTAGATAGTTGAGTTCTGGTTTTTATGCATCATTCATGTGGTATGTTTGTTTGCTGCGTCAGTGTATTGCGCCGATTTGTAATATATGTATGGGGTGATAAATAGTCAACAACAACAACAATGCTAAGGACATTTACTTATTGCGTATTGTTTTCTATTGTTATTGTTTTCTATTTTCTATTTTTCTGTTTTTTCTGAAATCTTGTATGGCGAATTGTTTCTAAAAACTGTTTTGGAGAGAATTTCTAAATCTTTTTCACTTCTAAGAAAACACCAAAATTCAGCTTCAAGTATCAAATATCTAAGTGAGCTGAAATTTACTTGATTTAAGTGTGCATTGACTTTCTAGTTATGAATTTAAGTTACTGCAGCTTTTCAACTAACTTGGATTTTGTAGGTAAACATTGCATTGATTTTAGATATGTAGGTGTTACAAATGAAGAAGCACAAAGCTATGTAACTTGGACTCTTTTAAATGTATAACGTATTTATGTTAGAGAATCAACTTTTGGGTAAGAGTATGAGAGACGTGCCTTCATGAGTGGTTGGACATCCACCCAACAAGTATGTTTAATGATTCTAATCCTCCCATGTTATGTAAAAAAATTCTCTACCTTGCTATTCTAAACACCATTTTACCCAAAAAAAAAAACTAAAATCGTTCAATAAAAAATGAATAATTTGTAGTGTTCACGTGACCATAGATATAGGATTAGATTAATTCAATACTTAGATACGTATACACATATGGTGCCCATATGCGAGTTTATGTAACATAGGTATGATATCAAAATGAGAAACTGATACATTTTACATATTTGTTATGCAACGTAGGCCCACATACCAACATGGGACATTGATACATATTATAGATTCGTCAACATGGAAATTTTAAGGAAAATAAGGCACCTCAGTGGGAAAACGTCAAAAAAGATATACTCATATTTTGATGTATACATATATATATATATCACGTTACAAACACATTTTTATTTTACCATATTTAGGTAATAACTCCGTCTGTGTAGTGCTTAAAGTATTATCTGTTATACAGTCGGTCTTAAGCCCGGAGAAAAGAGGAGGGTTGTGGGTTAGGTAGCTGACAGCCAGCACGTAATCTCTATGAACATGAATCTAATGAATATTGTTTATATCTAGATAGTAAGAAATTGTTCATCACAATCCTTCTATTGATTGGTTTGAGATTTTGTGGGAGTTTTTTGACACACGGAAGTGCGCAGGGCTTTTTTGTTTTGTTGTCGTTTTTGTTTTTGGTGGCATCCGTTATTGCCTCATTTATAAAATTTTCTGTACTTATAAAAAAAAATAAAAATTGAAAGATCTTTGTGTAAACAAACTAGATGCTTTACGTTTTACTATTCCTGTATTGAAAATCCTAGAGGACAAGGGATTAATTATAATTTTTTCAATTGTTTTTATTTTTGCATTGGATCCCAACTTATTTTCTTCAAAGTGTCTAAAAAAAATAACGAGATAATATGGTTAGAGTTATTTGTAATATGTTGATCAAGGTAGTTTTGTAATTATCTTCATACAATAATAATATAAATGCTTTTTTTATGAATTAATGCGATATTTTTGTTTGTTTATATGAGGATCATTCTTTCTTGACTTTTGAGCTCTTTCAAGTGGCTTTTCTTGTTGGTCACCCCATTCCAAATAATGTTGGGTGTTAGCCGGTTAGGTTAGTTACAAGACAAGCAAGAAGCATATATTTGCCATGAAATTTGTAATTTGGAGGGACTGATAGTTTAGAAGGTTCCACAAGGTTTGCTAGGATTGTTTTGAACTTTTTGAAATCCATTCCAGCCCTTGGTTCTCCTTGAGTGAATTGTGTATTCTTTTTAGTTGATGAGCAAAGTTTGGAGTATAAGGCTAAAGAAAAGAAGAGGGAAGAAGAAGAAGAAGAAGAAGAAGAGAAGAGAATTAAGAAATAGGTCCAGGGTTTCTTATCAGCTCTTGTACCTTTAAGTATTTATATTAAAGTAGTAGGAAGTCTAAATTGCAAGAATACTCTCCAAACTGAAATAAGAGAACTAAACAAAAATAACTATTCTAACACTCTCCTCAAGTTGGAGCACAGAGATCAAACATGCTCAACGTGAAGGATAATTGCTGAAAAGAGAAATGAAATGAGGTAAAGGCTTTGTGAAAATGTCACCCAACATGCCTTTCGAGCGAACATACGGAGTGCCAATTTGCTTCGTCAATATCAAATCCCGAATGAAGTGTAATCAACTTCGATATGTTTAATTTGCTCGTGGAAGACTGGATTATTTGCAATGAAAGTAGCGGCTTGATTATTACAAAAACATCTACACTGGGGGAGAAATACGAGCACCAACATTTGAATTGGAGAAAAAAACCATCTGCATTTTGGCAGTGCAGAGCTATTTCTGCACTGACGATAATAGCACATAGAACAAACTCATAATTCCCTAATTTTGATGATGATGTGCTTTGTTAATGTGGCGGGAGTGTGATTTGATGATGATGAGTGGGTGGAAAGGAAAATACACGACTGGCAAACTATGTGGCTGCTTTAGCTTATCCTTAATGGCCATTTCGGCACGTAAACTATGTGGCTGCTTTAGTTTAATCCTTAATGGCCATTTCGGCACTGCAGAGTTACTGACAATAATTGCACAAAACAAACTCATAGTTCCCTAATTTGGATGAAGATGTGTTAAATGTGGTGAGAGTGAGATTCGGTGATGAGTGGGTCGAAAGGAAAATGCATGACAGGGGAGGAGTGGAGGGGATGGTTCAATGTTAGAGGGTTGAAGGATACTTAGATAGTGCGTGGGTTAGCGTTTCATAAATGGCAATTTAGTAAGTTGCTAAGGTAAATTAGGGGCCACTATTGTCCTCGCAACTGTCAGGATTTCCCAAAGGAGTTACTTCCATATGCTATTGGTTTCCTTTTTGGGCAATTAGTAGGTTTCCAGTTCCACTGAAAAAAATTCAATTACTATTGTCTTCATGTGGCTGTTAATGTTGTAAAACATAACAATCAGGATCCCATTAGTTAAGAGTACACAAATATATAGAGACATACTTGAGCATTACGTGTTCAATATTTTTATTTTTGAAAGAAAAAAATAAAATATAGTATCGATTCTAATAAGTATTTTAATGGTGGATTTGAATGAAAGGGAAAAGAGTTATATTTCTTCGTCTGTCTAGAAATCAAAATGAAATTTAATGGAAATCGTATTGGGTGGTGTTTACTAAGTTGATTAGAACTTGACATGCAATCTTTGTGTTAAACTAAGCAGTGAGAGCTCTTATGTATGATATTTTCTCACGCGTTTTACTTGTAAAAAGTATTTTCTTATGCATTTTCTTTCTTCAACTGTCAATGTAGATTGCTCAACAATATGCAGAATGCATTTGTCTGCCAGATCATACTAATGTTCAAGTACGAGCTGTTTCTAATGTTCCAAAAGCTACTCTGGTGACTATAGAACCCCATACTGAAGATGATTGGGAAGTTTTGGAGCTTAACTCAGAGTCTGCAGAGGCAGCTATTCTGGAACAGGTTCTAAATTAATATTCAGTAAATTTTCTTCTTTGTGTGCTCTTGATCGAATTCAGTAGGGGCCAGGAACGGGATGTTGAAGAAATCAATCATTTTGAAGTTGCAATCTTCGTATTTTCATTATCTGTATGACATTTTCAAAATTTTTCATTTGCCTTGTCAAATAATGGGAAAATTAATTTGACAAAAAGGACGGAGGTTTGAGCATTAGCACCTCGAAATTCAACCATCTTTTCTTCCAAGGTGCTGAGTTTATATTTGAGACCTTGCGGAGTCATGATCGAATCCACACTGATTCGATGTCTCTGCTTAGCCTAGAATGGATGGGGATCTAATTGGGCCATACGAGTTACGATATCCACTTTCAGAAGAGCAATCCTCTCGATATATGCAGAGGAATATGCCACCCAAAAATAGCATATCGAATGAATTCTAGAGTCTCTATTATTTCTGATGTTTATATGCCCTTTATAACATTAGGAATCTTAGAATAGTGAGGCATATGAATGTTTTTTTTATGTTCGAGAAGGGCTAGTGCGTTGATTTAGGGGGTGTGTTCATAAATTAGAGGTTATAAGCTTTGGCCTTTCAAAGTGATTTTCATGGTCTTTGTAAAATAATTTGTTATTGGAGTGTGGAATAATGGTTGTAGGAAATTCTGGGCATAAAGTATTTTGGATTGTGGGTTGTACATTGAAATTAAATGCCAGAATGTAGGAGAAAGGGTTTGGTAGGATAGGGCTTGGTGATGAGCTTGGAACTCTTCTGTGGTTTTACATGGATCCCATTAACAGGGGTTTTGCAATTTGAAAAAGAAGTTGAAGAGGAAGGATTGATGTGGATCGATCAAACAAGGAAAAGGTCAAGTTTAGTATGTTGCATTCACCACATGACCATGACTAGTGAAGTTTATGGGGAGTTCAAGTCTTAATTTCATGTCATTATGTTTTATTGTCTTACTACTGGAGGTATATTGGTGATTTCCAAATTCAGATGAGGCTGTAAGGAGGTGTCGTGTGGACAGCGTATTTAGTAGACCTTTTTTGGATTGAAGAACCCAGGATAAGGCATATAAATATAAATCTAATCCCTGCTAATAATGTCAAGTTGGTCTTTGATAATATCAAATTGTTTCTTAAATTCCTAAATTTTTGTCCAAGCTAAACTACTGCGTTTCCACGAAGGGATTAATTGTATTTTATTTTTACGCGTTTTTAGATATTTGCAAATTTTATAATTTCAACTCTAGAAGATTCTTGAAATAATGGGTACATTGACTCTCGACTCAAAACATTTAATTGTCGTTGTAACAATTTAATCTTTGATTTGAGTTCTTAAAAGACCTTCTAACATAAATTGAATAATTAAATCATAAGTTGCAAAAGTATGTAAGAGTAACAGGTTTTCAAGTTCTTGTCCTAATTCTCTGGTTTGTGATAACTGAATTGATTGATCGGTCCTAAAAGTAGGCTTGGATGAAATTTCTAATTGTCTTTGATATATTGGAATTTGCCAATCAAGAGTGCGGATAACTTCAAATACCACATAATTAGGTAATAAACTTACTAAATATTGATGTCGCTTTCTTAATCTTCTAACAGTTATTAATAATTCAATACCGAAATAGTACATGCATTAAGAAAATAACATTAAATATCATTAAACAAAATCTGACGTACATTGAAGTTTACTAACAGAGAAGTATTATTACACACTGCACACTTTACATGCCTTAGTGTTACAATAGAACAAAACTCACTGGAATTCGAGAAGTGTTTTGCCTACAGCCAAAGATGAAAAATACCTTATAAAGAGATCTTACAAGTTTCTAAAAGTTTACAAAATTGAATTAGCCATAAGAGTTCGAATAAAAGACAAATATCTTTACAAAAGTAGATGCCAAACGCTTACAAAGTAGATGACAAATTAATTGATACACAAGGAGATTCCATAACAATTTGAGACGATAACTTTTTGCTTTTAAGTTGCACTATTTGGGACAAGTTTTTGGCTTTTTTTAACTTTTTGAGAAGGAATTTGATTTTTTATTGATGGTATTATAGTAATTTCATTCAAAAAGTTAGTTTATTTAGGATATGAATAGACTTTTTTTCTTGAAAAAAGAAGTGAAAAAAGTCAGCTTTTTAGAGAGCCGAAACAGGGCCTCAGTGAAATCGTGTATGCGTGACACTGTGAGTATCATGCATACTTGTAAGTTGTGGGCCGGGAGTGTCGTTGAGAGCTTAGATGAGATACTGTTGACAACCACAACATTGATTATATTAGAATCCGACCATGGCTGGACTATTTAAGTCTTTTACTTCTATCTCAAAAAAAAAAAAAAGAGTCTTTTACTTCTTCATCTCATAGTGGTGCCTCATCCAGCACACCTCAGACCATTAACCAGCTTTTTCTGAGGGACTTGACTGAGAAAGGTTTAGTGAAATGGATATGGCAGCTATATATATTTATATATATATTGCAAAATTGGTCTATCCTTGGGGTATCTGGTGACCAATTGTATGTCAATACTGTAAAACAAGCTTTTCCAGTTATGAGTGATAACCAAGTTTTCCAATTACTAGACCCACAAAAGAGGTTTAACTTTTTACACGGTCTCAAGGACAATTTCCCTGGTAAAATAAAACTTATTGGTATCCCAAAAAGAACAAATCAAATTCCTCAACCCATAAATCACAAAACAACTCTTGATTTTTTGATATTGATTTTGATATTCCTTCTTAAAATATTAATGTTATATCAAATGATTATAAGAGGCTTATTGGGAAAGGAAATGCTTCTTTTCGTCAAAAGGGACGGGGATAGGGGATCCCACTAAGGTGGCTTTTCTGCATGGACAACTTATTAAGCTATTCTTATTGTTGATAATTGGAGTCTAAAGTTGTTATAATCAAGGTTTTAAAAAGTGGTTGCTTAATGGTAGCAGTGACGTGGTTTGAGAGTGTAACGAATGTAGTGCAACAGTTGCGGTAACTAGAGCCTTTTCTCTCTCTCTCTCTCTCTCTCTCTCTCTCTCTCTCTCTCTATATATATATATATATAAAATTTTTTTTTCTAAGCTTTTCACACAACATAGTAAATGATAGATACATGTGTTTGGTATTTCAAAATCACCTTTGGTGGGGTTTAAAATGGCTTTACCCGGGTTTTGTTTATTCTTTAGAAATGATCCAATACATTTTCTCGTTCTTATAATAGTTTTAATTCACTAGAAAATACTTTTCATAGTTTCTTATGATAATTAATAGCCTAAATGCCTCGTACATAAAGAATGAAAAAGAAAGAAAAAGGAAAAAATTTCGTTTAAATTTATAATTTTTTGTAAATTACTTTAGAAGGAGTATTCCAACCTCCAATTCACAATTCTTTCCCATAAAGAATCAAGATCCAAGCTTAAGTTAGCATAAAAATTTGACAATTAAAGTAAGAAGTTACGGAGAATATTTTAAAAACTAGTTTTTTTAATAATAACCTTGATTGAAGGAAATGACTTGTAGATGCTTGTGGCCAACCTGTATATCTAGAAATTTTGGAGCCGTATATTGAAAATCGAGCGATTCACGTGTAAGTCAAGGTGTTTCGGCATCTTAGGTTTTCCTTTTGGAGCAAAAATAGCTGAAAAATCTTAAAATTTCTTATAAATGATTCACTACCAAAAAATTGTTACAGAAGGCGTAACAGCTGTTATTGATGGGATTTTTCTCCACACTGAAAAATAGGCCAAATTGGGTAACAAAGTGGGCCTAAACTGTTATGTAACACCGTTTTTTAGAACTTTGAAATGGAGTGGTGCTAGCTGTCCATGTGGGAAGGGGATTGCGTCTGTCACCTATTATTGGGTTATGCAGTTGTAGGAGATTTTGGGGTTAATACTCTTAATGCTTGGAGTTGAATGGATGATGCCCATGAGGATTAGAAGATATTTGTACAAGCGAAATTATGCCCTTGGATTTTGTGCCTTTTCTATATTTTTTCTAACTGGACCAAATTGATCTTCACATATTCTGTCAAATAGCCTTAGAGTTTTTTAAGACTTAAATGATTCATGATATGGTATCTGATATTTTTGACATACTATGTGGCTGCTTTTCATCTCATTTTTGCTGATATGATGGCATATTTCGGTGTTCCCCTACCCCAGCGTGCGTGCCAGGGATTTTGTGATGCTGTTGAAGGCACTGGAGAGTTGCCCCCTTCATTAACACTTTGATGTAAAATTTGTGTTGATCTTTCTTCTAAAAGCTAACTAACCGCAATTTGCAGGTCGGGATTGTTCATGAAGCTATGAGATTTCCTTTGTGGTTGCAAGGTCGAACTATCATTACGTTTTTGGTAGTTTCAACCTTTCCTAAGAATCCGATAGGTAAGATGATATCTACGTCTTGCTGCATTCTTCTGCTTAGGTTGACATAGCACCACTGGTTACACCACCTGTTAATGTGTCGGGAGATTGTCACTTTTCTCATACATTATGCAACAGAATTTGTTTTCTACATTGTTTCTGTATTTGTATGGGCTACAAACTGATGGTTATGTTTGTAAGAATCATCAGTAATTGTCATCTTTTGAATATTTTAGATTTGCTGAGGAAAGATATGTTTTGTTAATAAGTGTTGGAATGCATGTGGTAATTTTAGCCTCAGAAAAATTTGATTGTTGTATAGTATTTGGCTTGTTGAGTTACTAGGAATAATTTTAGGTTAAAGATAATAAAAAATGTGGGACATGTTGATGAAAAAAATGAAGGGACTTTCAGCTAAAGGTTCAAAAAAATAAGTTTTAACGTGTAAGGTCCATTAATAAAATTTTTAACGCGCGAGGTCCTATCGCCTACAACACAGATAAATTTAACGTAAGCAGATAAATTTATATATAATGCATATAGATAAATTTATTTGTCGTTCCTTTCTAGTATTGACAAATGTTAAACAGATAAATTTATCTGTTAAGTCAAATAAGCATAAGTGACAGATAAATTTATCTGTTTCGTAAAACAAGCACAATTTGCTAAACAGATAAATTTATCTGTTTTTTTCTAGTATTGACAAATGTTAGACAGATAAATTTACTTGTTTAGTGAAATAAGCACAATTTGACAGATAAATTTATCTGTATGCTTATTTATGTAAGACATATAAATTTATCTGTGTGTTTTATACGTATTTTGAAAAGGAACAGTATTCTTTATATGGATAAATTTATTTGTATACTTATTTATGCAAGACAGATAAATTTATCTGTATTTTTAAAAAAATGCACAGATAAATTTATCTGTTTTTGGGTCCAACTGGATCTTGCGTGTTAAAATTTGTTATGGTGGATGAAAAACAAAACCGATGCTACTTTAAGGACGTAAGACTAATTTTTCGAAAAGTGAAACCAAACAATTCATGATATAAAATCCCGTTACACTAGCCGTAATGGCCATAACGTTGCCGCCTCCGTTACACTACCGTTACGCTCGTTATGGATCGTGTAACGGCTGTTATATATGGGAATTCCTTCACACCGAAAAATTGTCCGTAACGGGTAATGGAGGCCACCGAAACTGTTACATGACTGTAACAACTGCTTTTTAAAAGTATAATGAAGTATTGTATCGTGAGGGGATGGGTCATTGCACAAATATTGTCCCTAACGTGTCTTACGTTGTGTGTAAATATAGGATATGCTTGTGTGAACTATATACCTAACATGTTTGACAAATATTTAGTAATAATAAATAAGATTGCCACATGGCGTGTTCAACATGTATCCTGGTGTGTCTTTATCCAACACAACACAATATCCAACACTTGTTGGACTCTGCTACGACAACTAAAAAGAAGTTTCCATACTTTGTAGGATTTGGGTTTTATCTTTAGTACTTTTTTCTTCTTGCTCTTTTTATTTATTTATTTATTTCTATTTGGTTGGTCAATGGTGATGCTTCTTCTGAATGTTCTCTAATTCAATTTTCTTTGTTGATAATAAAAGAAGTGTTAAAGTTATTTCATAATGTACTAATCGGATGCTCATGTTAGATCTAGAATCGTAGTTAGATATTTTAGCTTTTGATGTCTTAATCGTTAAATAGAAGCCCATCAGTGCTTATGTTCAGATATTCAATAGAGTTGAGTTTTGAGAATTTTCAGGAAGCTTTTGGGTATCGTGAGTGTTCAATTCAACCTTCCTTGAATGTGATTCTTAAGAACTTGTAAATTGTAGTATAATGCTCCAAACAGCTCCTGTTCAGCTACAAAACTCTAGTCTATCAACTCCTAAATACAATCCCTTTGCCATACCTTTCCGCGTCGAGTCGACTCCCAAAACCCAGTGTGTGGTGTGGAGAGATTCTATCACATCTACTATGAAAAATCTGCAGTCTTTCCCGTAATTATAATCCCTTTTCAATAGTAGCATACCCTATGATGTAAGCTTTTGAAACCACATAACCCAACCATAAACCCAGTTGCAAGCAGCCTTGTCCATGTTTTCCTAGTCTGTCCTTATCACTGGTTAAAAAGCTTATTTATTTGAATAACAAAAAAATTCTTAGGCACAGACAGCAGAGTTCTTATATTCAATAGATGCATACTGCTGCTAAGAAGATATCTGTTCTTTTTGTGAATCATGTTCACTACCGTATGGCTTAGCCGAATTTCAACTCCCACTCGCCTGCCTGCCTCAAAAAAAAAAAAAAAAATTTTCTGCTGTAATCTCATGTCTCCACTAAACCCCCCCTCTCTTCTCTCTCTCTCTCTCTCTCTCTCTCTCTCTTCTCTGTTGCCTGACTGCTATTATATATTTATATTTAAACATAAGAGTGCAGTGTTTTCATTGGGCACATTAACAATATGCGGGAACTTTGAAATTCAGGATGATCATATTTTCATCCTTATCCTCTTGCATTTAGATATATCCATTACAAACTATCTGAGTTGTGAGATTTTTGCAGTACAACTTGTACCGGGAACTGAAGTTGCTGTTGCACCAAAGAGACGCAAAAGAGGTGGAGATTCTTGTGATGATTCCTCCATGCGATCTTTAGACAAGGAGCATTGTATTGGAAAGGCACTACTGCGCATACAAGATTCAGATGGTAGATTGATTCACAAGTGTGAGGTCAATGGTGCGGAGATGGGGGTAGTGCTCACTTCTGTCATATTTGTTCATCCAGAAACAGCCACAAATCATTCACTTGGTTCTCAACCAGTAGTTATAGTGCCTAGACTACGACCAAAGGAGAGCTTTAAGAATCTTGAAACTGATACTTCAAATATAAAAAACAGTTCAATTGGGAAGCAAGTTAATGGTGGAATTGTAACTGACAAGAAGGATTATCCTCAGGCAGTTGTTTATCTCTTGATTTCAGATTCGGTAGCTAAAGGGCATGCAATGCTTTCTAAGTCTCTTCGCCTGTATCTGCGAGCAAGTTTACACTCATGTATGTTAATCCTTCCGGTATACTTAGTGCTATTTAATGGGCATATGGTATAACCTCCATTGTTTCTTCTAGTCACGCGGTTCTGTTCAAAACAGATTGAAAATGAAATGGATTTCATACGTTTTATCTATTTTGGTTATTTTCTTTGTTTTTTGTTCTGTAGTTGGATTATTCCCCTAGTCTGCAATGACAACGAACACCAGGGAATGGAATGGGAAAAGCGAATTGGAAATTCTGCTGCATGCTTAGTAGCTGTTTTTCTTCTTCTGTTTTCTTGAAAATGGGATCCCTTTCATGGAGCTGCTTTGGATAAGATAGATTCCTTTGCTCATTGGAAGTTTAAGTGAATTGATTACATGATAATAATGTAGTTGATCAGAGTTTGAAAATGTTACTTGAGATATTAATACAACCTAATTTGTTTAGCACTGCAATTACCATTGGTGACTACTCAACTGGGGCATGCCAGGCTTACTTGTACAAACTGCTATATCTAGTTGTGAAAATTGTGCCTGTCGGAGTTGTAGGCCTACTACTTCTGATAATAAACAAACTGAAATCCTTGATGTTATCAAATTTCCCCTAAATAATCTCTCTATTTTAGTCAAGATGACAGTATTGTTCTAGGTTAGCTATTGTGTTGCTCGTGCAGGATTCTAAGTATGACGTATCGTATCGGCAATATGTAACGGGATTTGGGATCTTTGATATAGACATTTACCAATGTGGGTGTTTGGCAAAGCTTTTGCTGTCAGTTTTTAGCTGCTGCTACTCATTTTAGCAATAAGTTGCTATTAAAAGTTATAACTATTTTTTCTTCTATTTCAGCTGCAAGTTAACATATTTACCAAATACTCACAACTTCTGCTACAAGCGACAATCTAAAAGCTAGTAGTTTCAGCAATGGCAAACACCTTCAATATATGGATTGATACTCTCCGACATCGGTCGGTACATGGCCGTATCACTGATACCAATATGTATTCAGATATCGAGATTTGGAATCCTTCTATCGTGGTACTTAATTATGAATTCTGATTCCAAAGCAAATAGTTTGCTGAACTTGGAAACC
The DNA here is from genome assembly GCA_034768845.1 of Heliamphora exappendiculata. Classification (NCBI taxonomy): domain Eukaryota; kingdom Viridiplantae; phylum Streptophyta; class Magnoliopsida; order Ericales; family Sarraceniaceae; genus Heliamphora; species Heliamphora exappendiculata. The sequence continues at coordinate 12,272,603 of JAOTRH010000026.1, read as the reverse complement.
AAAACTTCAGTACATTGCTGTCAAGCTTCAAGTCCTGTTTAACCTGGCCAATTTAGAAACAAATCTGGGGAAGTCAATAGATGTTTCAATATGTGGTAAATATTTGTGTTCGCTGTGGAGAACTCTTAGACACTGCATGTTTTCAAATGTTTATATTATTCTGTCAAATCAGCTGTACCCAGGATTAGCATGTGTAGTTTTCCTTTGATATGCTGTATTAAAAATGTTAGATGATTGGAGACGTTTCCCATTTTACAGGATGTTTCAATAGGGCTTGATGTCTCTGGTTGTGATGTGGTTGGTGTGGGTGGAGCATAATAGAGGGTCTTTTGGGGGGATTGAATCTCCATTATATGGATTGAAGAATATCCTTCTCAATAACTGGCATAGTTGGTTATTTGAGAGAGCACTACAATCTTTTTTGGAAACAGTAAATTTCATAATTCTTTTCTGTTGAGATGAGTCCTTTTTGTAGAGGCCTGCTTTTGCTTTTGGCTGGTTTTTGTATGCAAGTGCCATTTCCTTAATGCCTCTTATGTACACACTTACCAAAAAAAAAAAAAACAATGGGGGCCTTCCCTTTTATATGGGAGAGAAAATGGGTGGAAAAAAATAAGTGGGTCCAAAATATAATTCAAGGAGGGAGATTTTGTAAGCTATTAAAATACATAGGGGTAAAAATCATATTCTGAAAATGTTCCCCACTGGTCTCTCTGTAAATCCACCCCTGGATACAACAATGCTGCCCCTACTGAATCTGCTTTCGAACTACTACTCACATGAAATCTTGAAAGCTACATTCTGCCTATCCGATTTACTAAATCTACTTTAGAGATACAAAATGATTGAAATGGTATCGATGGAGTTCTCTTGGGGGTCCCCTCTCCTTTGAAGCATCATTTGCCCCGTGTTTTATTTTCTCTCCACTTCCGTATCACATTCTGGATAGTTACCCTTCAGGAGTCGCCATATTCTGCCACATGTTTCTTTGTCGTTCTGCTTTTTACTCAGGAAGGCACTTCCAGCAGATCTTTTGTAACCCGAAGTAGAAGTGTCAACAGAAATGCATCCAGTGACAAATATCTTCCTCCTATTTCTGTTGATGAAGCTCCTTTTATTTAGTTATTTCTTATACCATTTACCATCCTTCATGATGGCGCTTAAGTTTTCTTGTTAGAGAAAGCTAGTTCTTGTTTGTTCTGGGCTCAGGTTAAGAACTACTATAATGTTTTGAAGTAATTTATAGTCAGCGCTGCAATATGTTCAATTCACATCGATGCATTAAGAACTGCCAAAATGTCGTTTTGTTTCTCTCATGCCTACTGTCCATGGTTGGAGGATTTACCTGGGATTTTATGTCTGGTGATGAACATTCATCGGTTACTTGTGATATTGCAACTGGCTACTAATTTCTTTCTTTATTCTTAATATTTACAATTGTGGCTGAATATGGCCAATTGAGCTCATCTATGTTGGGTACGAATGCATGTTACATCTTACAAAACTTATAAATGAAGCAAGAAAAAATTCTCCAACTACAAAAGCTCCCCGCATTATGGTGGCTAATTTACGGATTGGTCAATGTACATAAAAATGAATAACATTTTCGTAGTTATTTTGATCATCAATTATATTTGTCGACCTGGTGTTATTTTTTGGTCTTGTACCTTGATGAAAAATAAAGAATAAACATAAATTGATATGTTTTTCCCATCAAAGGTGTTGGATAGCTTGATATGTATTGTTGGGCCAATTTCCTAACAGCTTAAGCTTTTAAGACAATTGTGACTTAACATGGTATTAGAGCTCTAGTTCCATGAGATCTTGAGTTCAAGTCTCGTGATGTGTTTTCCTGTTATATTTTTTATTGTGCACTCTATGTGTTGGTGTATTTGTTTAGTTTGTTCGTCTTTCTACATGCGAGACAGGGTTGCACGTGAAGAGGAGTGTTGGATAACTTAATATACATTGTTAGGCCTATTTCCTAACAGTTTAATCTTTTAGGACAATTGGTGACTTAACAAAGGGAACACCCCTGATAGAAAAGAAGACAATTTTGGATCGAAATTTAGTTTGAACATGTTGAAGTGATGACTGCTCACTGTTTAACCAATGTTCAGTTCTAACTTCTGTCAAATATGATGAATTTGACATCTCCACAAGTTGATGAAATTATAGTTAGAGCTTGTTTCTATATTATTAACTGATAAAAAGAACATGCTAAAATCCCTGTTTTAGATGAAAAGCTTAATATTTTGTACACATTAACAAATATTTTGATTATACTTGATTGTTCACTTTGTCTTCTCCCCTTTTAAGAATTCTGGGTAGTGTGATATAAGGATAATCTTATGCTTGCAGGGATATATGTGAAGAGATGCCATATTAACCTCAAGAAAGAAGTTCCTTTACTTTCACTTTCTCCCTGCCAGTTGAAAGTATCTTGGAACACTAAGGATCTTGAAAACAACCGTCTTGAAGTTATTGGGAGCAGAGAGAATGGTAAGACCAACGATATACTCAAGCCAGTTTCAGAGACTAGCATGGGTATAGTTGATTGGTCTATCCATGGAGAAGTTCTATCAGCTATTTCCAATGGTTTACCTAGTAACAAGAATGAAGAGGCCGTTACCAAGTCCGACATTAAAAACAGATTGCGTAGTCTTTTGCATGCATGGTATTCTGCTCAACTTCATGTGATTGCTTCAAATGCAGGAGTGGAAGTTAGTTCACTGGTTTTGGGAAATAAAAGCTTGCTTCACTTTGTCGTGAAGGATTACAGAACTGGGAAGGTGCAGACATCATCTAATTTTTCATTTGGAACAAGAACCAAAACTGGAGAAGCGTGGATTGATATCCTGTATGTTCTGTCTACTTTTGGGGAATCTATACACGGTGACGAGGTTTATGCATATGAACTTGCATTTGATAAAGGAAATATGGGGGAAAATAACCTGAAAAGCTCAGAATTGTTGCTTGGAAAGCTGAATTTGGGTGACCCTGTATATTTTGATTCTGTCAAAGAGAGGATCTCTGACAAATTCTCTAGTACAAAGATTTCTTCTGTGGGATGGATGGGAACAGCTGTTTCTGAAGTTATTAACAGTAGGTATTTTCTCCTTAACAAACCTGTAAGAATTGAGGTTTCTTACTTCTAACGAAAGAAGAACTTATCATGTAGTGGTCAGCTGTCCATTGCTGACGAATCACCCATTTCATTTAGGGTACCAATGCTGGTTTTTTGTTTGCTTGGGTGCAAGGATTTCCTATTTTCGCAGATGTTGCAAAAATAATAGATTAACCTTGATAATAACTAAGCTGTCTTCATTAACATTCTTGAAATGCTAGAATACCTCATTAAAGAAACATGATTTAGTGAATAAAACAAGGGGAAAAAATGTAGAACAGACTTACACTGAATTAAACCTTAGATATTTAGGGGGAAAAAAGGATATGAACACTAAAAACATGAAAAACAGTAATCGAAAGGGCTAATAACAGGTTTTGGGAGGAATGTTGTTGTTTTGGAGCTCTGTGTTTGTTGTTTCCCTCTGTATATGTATCCATTTACATTGACAGTTTTATATTGTTAAAGTTGACTAGACCTATGTGGCTATGTGATCCTGATTCCATTTCTTCTCCCCAAGTTCCTCTGAGTTAGTTGCAGGACATTTCTGTTGCCTCTCTACTACAGGCATCAATGCTTTCCCTTCTTTTTGTCCTTTTTAGTGTTGGGTGCTCCCTTTTTTCTTCCGTGTGGTTTCATCGTAGTCATCCATCTCAGATTATGCAATTACTTCACAAGGAAGAAGAATTGGGCTTGACTCACCTAAAAATAAAGTAAAATAATAGAAAGTTATGAGACTAGATGGATTGAAATCTAAGAAGCACCAACACTTTTAAGAAGGTGCAGGGTTCCTGTTGGGCACTTATTCTACACATACTCTCCTAGAACTAACAGTAAAGCTATTAGTTGTTTATTTATTTATTTATTGATTTGGAACTAGATACTATTCAGGCACTTGGGTTACACTTGTCCATCATGTAGATAAACATTAAACATTTAAACCCTTCACACGTTTGAAGAAAATAACTTTGGAGCCAATGATTAAATTGCAAACAATGTGATTTATATCTATTTTATCCTTCCCCTTTAAGCTCTTTTATTTTAACTATTGTAAATCCTCGAAGTTTCAATTTTCTTCTTGACCAAGCTTTTTGGAATTGATAATATGAATTTTTGGTCACTTTCTTTTTCATTATATACACGATATAAAATGTTTCTTATTATTTAATGTATTTGTAATGTAAAAAAAAGGAAATTCTTTGTTTTATCAATATAAATATGTATTACCTGCTGTATCATGTCTTTATATTTTGAAAATTTCAATGATGGTGTCTCTAGATTGTGTTGTTTTTGTGCCTGTCTGTATTTGTGCTTCTTAGTTTGAACATCACGATATGGAACAAAACGATTGTCTATGTTTTGTAATTTGAATATTTTAAATGAGAAATTTCAAATATTTGAAAATTTTATTGAGAAAAATATTTTTATCACATTATTCTTTTGTCATTTTTTCTGGTTTACACATATCATTGACATATCTGTTTCCTTTCTTTGTGGGAATTCATATCGATGTTTATGCATCTTGTCATATCTCGTTACGCTTCATTTCCATGCTTCATAAATTTTAAGATTACTCTGAATTTGATTATGGAATCAAGGGCTTTGTTTTGGGTATATATACTAGTAGTTTCAGAATTTAATACATTTTTTTACCAAGACTAAGAAAAATTCACTTTCACTTCGACTTCCAGCATTTTATAGTGCACCACTTACAACGTTTCTCGGAAGAACAATATGAAACCCTTATAAGGGTTTCATGGAAGTAACTAATGGTTTTCTGTTTGAAGTTATTTCCTCGGCAAATTTAAATGTTAAAAATGGTGCCCTTTTATGACCTTTTCCTTGCGTCATCTTTGTTTTTTTTTCTTTTGCTTTTATGTTTTAATTTGGTGAGAAATTTTATTAATACTTAAAAAGCGTTTACAAATATCATGAAGTTGAAGTGTCCAAACTTTAGAAAAATAAAATAAAAGAACAGAAGAAATTCTAGTATGTTATAAATATATTTTGGTTATAAATGAAAAAAATTAAACTCCAATATGGGTAGTCCTTAAGTTCAAATGAAAAAAAAATGGTTTCACTTTGATACTTATAAGGGGGTGTAAGTGCCTATAAATTATTGCGTGTGAACTGGCTCTAACCACACGAGGCGATGGTAGTTTTCCCAAAAAATACACATAAATATTGTGCAGTAATTGAAATATTGACATAGGTTAGTGGGTTATATATATATATATATCTGATTTTTAATAAGGTTGTTTCATTTACAGAAGTACATTTATGAGTTATATACATAAAATTAATAATTTAGACTCGAAGAAGCAAAGGAATGCTCTATAGTTCATGTATTGAATCACAATCTCTTCATCACTGAAGTTCAGAATTTTGGACATTGTGCCTACTGCCAAGTCAACTGTCAACTCTATAATTATTTAATAACATATGGATCACAGCTTAAGTATCTTTTTGAATCAAGTTTAAATTCGTTGGCACAATAGATTGCTGCACATCTGTATTCCTAGAACCCTCGTGCTCTATCTACAAGTTCCAATTTTTTGAAGTCACTGTAAATTTCTCTGCTTAGTTCCCATTAACATCTTGCCCCTCAAAATCCGGTTTCAGTATGAATTGGTAAAAAAAGGAAAGAGTGATTGTGAACCACTTTGTCTATTTACTTTTGCCTTGAATGTTTGTTTGCACATCGACAAATGAGATCCAATTGGAAACTGATAAGACTGCTTCCTATTTTTGATTGCTGCACTTCTGTACTCCTAGATCCCTCTTGCACTATCTAAAAGTTCCAATTTTTTGAAGTTGCTGTAATCTTTTTTTGTTTAGTTCCCGTAAACCTCTTGTCCCCCAATCTAGGTGATCTTATGTCTTGCTGTTTGCTGTTGTTGTGGTCAAGGGTTAAAATTTCTTTTTGGTGGCTTGTTTTGGTTGGTTCAGAAAGGAAGCACGATGCAACATATAGAGGCATGAGAAGGGGGAAGATAAGTAGCGCCAAAGGGCCACAAGGCCCACAACCCTAACACAAGACCACAATCTTAAACTTAAATTCTCATTTATTAACGTTAAATAATTTCTTATTTGTTGGCTTAAAACTCTAATAATAGAAAGGAAACTAGAATAGTAAACAACAAGAAAGAAAAATAAAAAAACCTTAATTAAAAGATGACATTGGATTCTAAAACTCAAATGGAAACATAATAAAAATTTTAAATAAAATATAGCTAACATAAAACTTGTTATTAAATAAGTGAAATCAAATTGTAAATTTAACCCAATATTCCGCATCATTTCCTCCACTGAGAGGAAAAAAACTCAATCTCGACTTGGTCTCGAAATACTTAATTTTGCCGTATCAAATAATCAAGTATTTTGAATATGTCAGTTGCTTTTGTATTTTTGCCGTTCTATAAAATCTTGGTTGTGAGATTTTTAACATGATCCACAACACATGATTTGATAATTCAAATAAAATTTTCAGCACAAACAATATCAATCTGTTTTGACTTAGTGGAAGAATTGGTTAGTGAAGAACTGAGAGGATGTGATAGATCGAGTATATCCTCACATCCAAGAGATTCTCCTTTGGATGAAATTGCATTTCTTGCATGAAAATTCCTTTCTCTTCAATTTCTAGAGGAAGATTGGGATCAACTAACTCATGAAATTTGTAGAATCAAATTTATTTTGATGTAAAATGTGTCATTGTTGCTAAATAGACATTGAGGTGGGTGAGCCAGAAGTTGACATTCCTTTTTTTGGAATTGTAGGTTTCAATAGAATAACTAACCCACTGTGTTTGAAAATAATTGTGTTATCTTTCCTATTATAAATGACACTAAATTCATCTATCATTGTATGGCCATGTAATAATGTGAAATATTAAGGAAAAAGACGTTACATCAAATCTCACTAGAATAATCATTCATCTGATTAGGAATCAAATATCTTTGGAAGAATAAAGATGGGTGTTCTCAATCAAAAGTAGTTGATAGGGTTGCGAGTATGGTTCATATTGAAGTTTCATCATTGGGACACATGGTAGAGGTATTGTATTCATTAGATATCCTTTGATCAATGACAATTTTGCAAACTTTGTTGTCCCACCCAAGGAAGGTATAGAAATTATTGGTTCGTTTTCACTCCATCAAACATTAATGAAAGGTGAAAGAATGAAGGTCAAAATACGGAAAAAAGGGTGGGGGATAGTGGATGAGATTGATATGCAAGTTTCTTTTTTCTAGTTTTCTTGGTCAAGGGGTGTGGATTGAGTTTTGGGCTAACTAGGTTTGGGAGAAATTGGGTTGGATTTTGGTTTATGAAATTGGGTTGTGCCACGGGTTTAAAGAGATGGGTTTTGAATATTATGGATTTCGGGTTTGAAAGAGATGGGAGAGATTTTTGGATTGAACTTCGGTTTCCTCTCGTGATTTACAAATGGCGAGCGAGAGAGAGAAATGTTTCAATCGATTTAGAGGGCACTGACCTGGTCGTGGGTCTTGAACAACAGTGATGATGGTGTTGGATGTTGACAAGGCTTTAGCAAGATTATCGTGACGATAACAAGGATGGTCGATTGACTATGGGCGTTGGTTAGTCACGGGGGAAAGTGACAAACATCAATCAATTGGCTTTGCGAAGGTCTTCAGATGAAGTCCAATTTGTTGCTATTGGGTTGCAATCGAGTCGTGATTGGTTCGGGGTGAAAGTGATGCCAATCGACAATGACGGTGATGGATGTAGATGAAATCGACGTTAGAGAAGATCGCTTGGCTGCGATAAGGTGGACTGATTGCAATTGGCTGCAACGAGGTCACAATTCTTCAGCAATGTTAGGTCGCAATGGAGTGAGGTTCTTCGGCTAGAGTTTTGGCAAGGCTTGATTGGGTATAGTGGGCATATGGACAAAGTAACGAAAGGAGAGAAACTCTCACCGAGATAGAGATGGTATCTCGAGACTAAGCTCTGATACCAAATTGATGTAGGGGGAAGAAAGGTAGCATGAAGAGGCAATAGTTCTAACAAAAGGCTACAACTTAGAAATCAAATTCTCATTAATTAAATTTGAATAATACATCAAGATAGTTTCTTATTTATAGGCTTAAAGTCCTACTTTTAAAAGAGAAACTAAAATCCTAAATGAAAAAAAAGAAAAAGAAAAATCCTAATTAAAAGATGAACAAAAATCTTGAAGCAAAAGAAAACAAAATAAAATATTAATTAGAAAATAATTAAAATAAAACTAAACTAATTATATGTAAAATAGAATTGTAAATTTGACACAATGTTTCGCATAAGAGCATTTCGAAAATATGATGGAAACATGGTTTTAAATAATGGCGTTATGTATAAGTTTCAGTGCCACCCGATTCCCGTTACGGCCGATTTAGCAGTGATGAAAAATTACATACGTAAAGGCCGTTATGGTTGATGTAAAGGCCGTTAACGGCACCGTAAAGGCCCGTTATGGTACCGTTACGACCGTTATAGCTTTTATAGTGGCTCTTTAGACTGTAACGGCACCGTAAAGGCCCGTTATGGTACCGTTACGACCGTTATAGCTTCTATAGTGGCTCTTTAGACTGTGAATCAATAGAAATCATTTTTGGGCGCAATTTCTTTCACTCCTCTCACCAAAAAGGTTTTCATAACAATCAAAAATCTCATATTTACCTGGGTGACACTCGATTTGTGAAATTTACATAGTTTTTGGTATTTTTTGACTTTCAAAAATGCAAAAATATCTATTTATTATTGTTGAAATTTTTTGAGGATTTATACAAAATAAAATTAGCATTTTTAGATCTTGTTTGTTTAATATTGTATTACTTTATAATTATTTTTTAAAAATAATTACTTGTTCAATGTCTGTGCAAACTTATAACCTAAGTTTAAAATATTTATATTTTGATTGTTCAAAATTAGATTTGTATGTTTAATGTTTAATTTTTTTAAAAAATCGTATTCTATATCTATGCAAAGTTTAAAATTTTTAGCTCTTGGTGTTTTTAGGTTAAATTCATGTATTAAATGTTGCATTAGTTTTTTACTATTATGATTTAAAAATTCAAACAAAAAAAAAAAAATATTTGTTCAAAATCTATATAAGTTTAAAATCTTTAGATCTTGGTAGTTTTACGTTAAACGTATATGTTTAATAAATGTATTATTTTTCAAAAGTATTTTAAAATTGCTATAAAAATTAAGACACATATTGGATCTAGAAAGTGAATAAAGTTCACAAAAACTATTTTAAATTCTAATAAATACAATTTTGAAATAAAAACATGCATCTCAGCTAAATCTTAATGAGTAGTGCGAAAAAGAAAAAAATTAACGGCTCCGGTTATCGCAACCGTTACGCTATGGCTATTACGCCATGAAACCGTGCCACCACCAATGTTATCGTTATGGAAACTACTACCGCTATTTAAAACTATGGATGGCAACAAAGAAAAACATAATAAAATATTTGGAAACATGAATTATAGTATGTTTTTACGTGTTTCTAGTGCTAAAAAAATCAACAACTGAATATGCCTAATGGTTATGCATTGATATGTATTAGACTACAGAAAACTATGCTGGAATTGAATTAGTGCTAATACCAAATACTTTGAAAGTTAGAATAATGTCTCATTACTGCAAAAAATTGTGTAGCAATTAGAAAAAGACAAACATAGTGGTGGTAGTAGGGATTATAAGAAAACAAAAATATCAGTGATAGTTTTTATAAAAACAATACTTTGCTGTAACCAAGAAAGGGAATAAGGTACTTGATCATGCTTGTTTTATCTTATTATCACTAGATATCCTCTTTTCCTTGTTAATTTCTCATACTCTCTAATAAGTTCAGTTTTTTGTTTTCTCAACTGTTCTCACATCTCTCTCTCTCTCTCTCTCCCTCCCTCCCTTTTAACAAAAAGAGACAAAAAAAAATGCACATCTCTCTCTCTCTCTCTCTCTCTCTCCCTGTCCGCCCTTAACAAAAAGAGACAAATAGAAATGAACATTGTTGGATATTCTTAATAAGCGTCGAAACAACTCATTGTTTCGGTGTATTTTGGGCTGTTTTGGTGTGTTTCGATGGACATATTGAAATTTCAATATTCTTCTAATAATTTGTTTCGATTTCTTTGAAATTTTGGTGTATTTTGGGTTTCTTTGTTTCGGTTTTTTTTGTTCCTTGGTGGTGTTAGGTAAGCACCTGAATACTGTAATAAGACTCTAATGCTTGCTATTCATATTAGGAGAAATCATATCTTTATGCCAAATATGTTCCATAAAGCATTCCCTCCAAAATCAATCCATTCAAGAATAATAACAGGTTATGGCTCCATTCCACTAGATGAGAGGAAAGAATCTTCCGCTTATGTGACTATAGGTCTGTTCCCCGGAGGCAATAATGGCTAGGAACAAAAGTGGCTTGGTTTATTTCTGTTTCAATGTCATATTATGTTCTTTGGCTTAGAATTGGAAAACTAGTGGGTTTCCAGCATTGCATTAGATTATAAGACTGCTATGTCATACTATACCAACATAAAGTCTGCTCGTTTCTGCATGACCTGAACTATCTTGGCTGTCATTCAGTAAAGGAGTTAATTACCTATACTTTTTAAATGATGGCAAGTATATAACTGGCTTTTTGCCGATAAGTATTTTATTTTACCTGTGTGACTGCTGGATTCTGGAAATCTTTTGTCCTCTCTCTCTTATGAGTCTTAGATATCTCTAACATGCTATCTTTTCTACCTGCAGGGTTGATTGTGCTATTATCTTCTGATTCTGGGATGTTGTTGAGTAGTTATAGTCTTCCTTCTCCTGGACATGTTCTAATACATGGACCTCCAGTGAGTTCATTTCCTCAAGTTCCATTTATTTTAAGTTTATTTGTTTATTCTTGTTTTTTTGCATATTGTGATGCTGATGGGAAAACAACGGTTCTCATCACCCTACTATGAATATTGTTAGATTGTTGACCACCATCTCATCTAAAACTTAAGCTATTAGAGAGAATGGTTACTTTATTATTTATATCTTCAACAAGTTCCCTCAGGTGTTGGGAGGCTCTCCTCCATAAGTAAGCCAAACATGGGTAAGTGTTTTAATTATTAGGTAGGCGTTGAATTTTGAACACAACATCTATTGCCAGATATCATGTTCGATTTCTGACCACTAACATATCTAAAAGTTTAAGCAATTAGAGAGAGAGGATAACTTTATTATTTATATCTCAAGCCTCAAGGACCTCAACAAATGTCATGGACATTGGCAATACAATTATCATCCTTTACATATTTCTGGGACATATGCCTTGGTACTAATGCTTTTGTTTCTTTAATCTTTTCTGCAAACCTGGTGTTTAGGGCTCACATGTTTCTTTTCACGATTAATATACTTATGTATGGTAGTGCAGGTTTTCCGGTTTTAGTTATTGTGAACCCTGAACGAGATAAGCTACTAGTTGGCTAGGGTAAGGAGCCATTGGTCACATATGTGAGTTAGCTCTATTGTTAGGGCCATTTGACCTATTTGGAAAATAGATTAACTATTTTAATTTGAACTTCCCTCTCAAGTATCATTGATGTAAATCTGATTCCACGTCTTAAAATTTGGGTGTCGCTCCTGAAGTCAGGGACAAAATCTTAGCCTACAAGTGACTTATGAATTGAATATATTTCCTAGAAGCTTTGAAGATTTTCATAGCCAACAATATTTAGCAGATTTATAATTGGATTTTTTTCTGCTTCCTTTACCTAATTTCATTATTATTTATAAACAGAGACATTTAGAAAATATCTTGATTTAATCTTAGCTCTTTAAAAAGTGATGAATTTTTTACTTTAAGAGGAGAAAGTCCTGTGAAATGTTCAATCTAACCTTACAGATCATGTAATGTGTGTGATATTTTTTAGTTGATTAGTAAAAAATATCATGCTAGTGACTTCTCCTGATATGTTTTCCTTATGATCTCATTTTCAAGTAACTCTCACTTTGAAATGCCATGTTAGATTATCCCCTCCCCAACAAAGAAAAAGGAAAAAAGAAAAAGCTGGTCAAGATCATTGGATTCTTTTCATTGGTGATGGGATCTGATTTGGCTTATTTGTTAAAGGGGAGGACTTGAGAATTTTTGGTGATCAAGTGCATTTAATTGCAAAATTGAATAGTGAAGACAAGCTTGGTATGTGGGAGACATTGATATGGATCAAACACTTCGGTTTCATGCTTAGAAGATGAAGGAAATGTGAAAGGTCCATGTCAGGAGAAGTAGTGGACCAATAAGTCCATTACTGGTGTCGCATGATCAAAAACCATTTTGGGATTGGGTTAACGCTATGTGGTGAAGGTTTTTTAAGTTGGAAAAGTCACAGTTTTCGTGCAAAGTTACTTCTACAATTTTTTGGGATTTGGCTGATTTGGTATATCTCTACTTGTTTGGTTCATGGGTTTTTTAGGTGTTTGTGTTTATGAGTTATATAGAGCCCTTTAGGTCTTTTGGAAAGGGGAATTTTTATTAGTTGAAGAAACTTCTTCCCCCCTATCCCCCACAAGAAATGTAGCAAATGCATTACTGTTTGGGATCACTAGAAAAGTTGGCTTTTTCTAAAAAGCCCAGCTTTTAAGTTGGCTCATTTGGAATAATAAGCTTGCACGGCTTTCAAGGCAACTAAAAAAAAGCCAAATTTTTTTTCTTCCTGTTTTTATTTTTTATTTTTTCTAACATCTATTTTTTCAAATTATCCCAAACACTCGCATTTTTTTTTATTATTCATTTAAAAAAAAAAGCTAAACCTCTTAAAAATTAATCTTAAAAGCTATTCCAAACAGGCACTAAGGATTAGGAACGGTGTTGTCTATCGTTGCAAGAATGCTTTTGTAATAGGAAAAACTAGTTTGATCAAGAAAAAATTCATTGCATAATATTATTAATATTTAAATAGTGAGACTACAGAGATTTCTTTCGATTGAAACTCTGAGGATGTCTTAGAGAGATACTAAGCTGTTAAGGTAAATGGGCCAATCAGCGACGTGGCAGGACATTGAGACAGAAAAGGTCTCTTCTAGTTGAAACTTCTAGGAGGCCTTAGAGAGGCCCAAAGTTTTTAAGGTAGTCTAGCTCATTTACCACGTGGTACGACCACAGCTACCCACATTAGCACCACCACATCTATTACTTTTCTTGGTTCCCACTATTAGTCTTATGAGTTGACTCATGGATCGATTTGACAAAACCGTCTCTCATTGCTAGTCCCCTATGAGGTTGATTCACACAAACGAGGCTGTGGTCCATGGAATGTTAGGGATAACCTCTCTCTCTGAGTTTGGCTGAGTAGAATTTCAATTGAGTGTGCCCCTCTTTTGCTCAAGATAACACACCAGATCTTTTTCCTTCGCTAGGTTGAGTAGGCATATGCTCAAGGGTATCTTTCGTATATCTCCCAATCACTTATTTCCAATGGTACGTGAAGTCTCTTATGCTAACTATCATTAAGAGCCAAAGATCTATCCTTAAGACCCATGCATCGGACTTCTTTGATTATGTGACTTAGTGGTTAGCGCGTTCCTTAAGGTGCTTGTTTCACCTTCTGTGTAGGGACATGCTTTTTGGCATGTTTTAGAGGTAGATATGAAGACAACTTTGGAGCAAACAGAGCCATCTGGCATGCTTCGTACCTCGAGAGTTGGGCCATATCAACCTTTTAGAATTGTGACAACATGGACTAGCTGAGGGCATTTTATTAACCGGATGTAAAGGCGTGGGATAACTCTATACCATATTGTTTGACTTGGTTCACTCAGCACATGTATTGAGCTGGCCTTTATGGTCTAAAGAGTGTTTTCCTTTTTCTATAAGCAATCCTCCTTGGGTCAGAGACCCTGGTTCATCAGTGTCATACCTCGATTACTCCCTTATTATTGCCTCTCTCTCTTAAGGTGCTCACTTAGTTGTCAACTGGCCCACCTCTGGTGGTTCAGTGCCTCCTTATAGCAAACCATGCTCCCAAAAAACTCTCTTAAGGTGCTCGTCTCTCTCTCTCTCTCTTAAGGTGCTTGCTTAGTTGTCACCCGGCCGGCCCACCTCTAGTGGTTTAGTGCCTCCATATAGCGTACCATACTCCCAAAAGACTCTCTCTCTCTCTCTCTCTCTCTCTCTTAAGGTGCTCGCTTAGTTGTCACCCGACCCACTTATGGTGGTTTAGTGCCTCCTTATAGCGTACCATACTCCCAAAAGATTCTCATGTCTCAGCTATTCTATTCACCCACTACCTTCCATAGGTTTCATGCCACTTCGTTCTTCCTTGTAATGTTAGCAATCATAAGTGTTATTTGCTACTACAGCTAGCTTATGTAAAAACCCATGAAGCATTTGAGACTCATGTTTCTAAACCAAACTAAACTAAACCAAATCAAACCAAACTAAGCTTTTGTTCAATTGGGGTTGGCTATATGAATATTTTTATGTCATTCTGCTCTGTTAAAACTCATATATTTAGTTAGTTCCAATAAATTCTAATTTTTTTCTTAATATGGCATCACATGTCAATTTAGGTCTACCTTTCCCCTTAATGTTTCTATTATCCACGATTTTGTCACTTTTTGCTACTATTACATCTATCGGACATGCGTTGTATGTGTTCAAACTACCTTAATCTATTTTCTTTCAACTTGCTTTCAATTGGTGTGACCCCTACTATTCACGAATCTTTTTCTTCATGATTTTATCTTTTCTAATCTTACTACACATCCACCTAACGCAGGGGATGTAAAAACAGCATGGGTTCGGTTCAGGCGCGGTACTATAGCAGCTCAGCCCAGACTGGACCAAGGCTCAAGCTCGAATGCTCTTTGGGCTTATTAGGCCTGGGCCTTCCTTTGTGTATAAGGCCCAGCCCAAACTTTATTACTGAAGCCCAAAAGGTAGCCCGGTCCAAGGCTCAATCTTATTTTTTTATATATTTTATTATATGTGAAAAAAAATGTATAAAAATTAAATAATAATAATAAAATAATGATTATTAGAAGTTTCCTAAATAAATATAATAAAGACCATGGTTTAGTAAATTATAAGTTAGTTTACAAATACAAATTTATAATAATTTATTGTTTATTAAATTATAAGATAGTTTATAAAAATAAATTGATAATAAACCATTGTTTATTAAATTGTAAATACCATTATATTTTAAATTATAAGTGAGTTTATAAAAATAAACTTATAATAAATCATTGTTTATTAAATTATAAATAGCTTTGTATTTTAAATTATTATATCTAGAAGTAATTAAAAAAATAATGATTATTATAAGTTAGTTTATAAACTAAAATAAATATAAGAAACACACAGACATAATATATAAAAGCAATTTTCCTAAATAATAACAAATACTTAAAAAATTATTTTTTTTGAAAAAGGCCAGGTCCATGGCCCAGGCTTGAAGCCCATTATTTCAAAGTAAACTCATGGTAGAGTTTTTTGCCTTAGTATAGGAGAATGATGTGGAACAAGAAGGCTAATTTACAATTATATTTTAATTATTCAATAATTAGTTCTATTTTCAATTATCTTTTAATTTTGATTTTATTTTGTTTCCTTTTAGTCCAGAATTCTAAATATTTTGAATATCTTTTTATTAAAATGCTATCTTATTTTCATTCAATTAAGGATTCTAGTTTTCTTTTTAATTAGGATTTTAGGCCCTATAAATAAGAGGCTTGTTTGATGTATTATTTAGAGTTAGTTAATGAAAAGTTGAGTTATAGGTTGGGGCCTTGTGTTATTTTAACCCTCTGTGCTACCTATCTTCCATCTGTTGTCCCTCTACGTCCTGCATCGTCGTGCATCACTGAGTTAGTTTAAATGCCAGTAATCTTGCCAGATTTTATTTCTACATGGCTGTTTGACAAACTGTAAAACAAGTTTTAGTGGAGAACCTGGTCAAGATGGTTCTTACTCTGGCATTTCCTGTATAGACTAGGATTCTTCGAACTAAATAATTTTGTGGTTATAACATTGATGATCTAATGTTTCAAACATTTTTAATGCACTACCATTCATTTTAGTCCTTAAAATGCACAAAACATGTAATAATGTGCAGAAGTTCGTTCACAATTTGGATCTTTTCTCTGCAGTTTGATATGATCCCATGTCCTAATTGTTTGGTATGATTTTTGCTCACCAAATAGTTAAGCTAATAGTCGAAAACAAACAGGGTTCATCGTCTAATTCCTATCTCTTGCATGTTTACAGAATTCATGTACTGGCTTAAGGAAATGGTGAGTTTCAAAAGCTGCTATTGAACAGTACATATAGAGTACAATCGTCGACCTATTTTTCTTCATTCTACACAATTCTTTTTCATTATTTTGGTGAAAAATCAAATGATAGTGTAACACCATAGCTGTTAAACATGCCTCAAATAAAATAGCATTATTAATATTAGTGGTATGTTACTTTGTGTGTTAGGGTTCAGGGAAAACATTACTCGCCACAGCTGTTGCAAAATCAGTTGAAGAACGTGAGGACATCTTTGCTCACATGTATGGAATTATACAACATTGTCTAGTTATTAATGAAAAAAGATTTTCAAGTTATAGCATTGCAGCTTGAATTAAGGCTTTTTATTTTATTTTATATTTAACTTCTTGTTTTAGTCATGATTGACAAGTTTACATATATAATTCTAATGGAAATTTATGATCCCAGAGTTTTTGTGCGTTGTTCTAAATTGGCGTTGGAGAAACCCTCAACCATTCACCAATCACTTTCTGGCTATGTATCTGAAGCTTTGGAGCATGCACCTTCTGTTGTTATTTTTGATGATCTTGATAGCATTATATCTTACTCCTCTGACTTGGAAGGATCTCAGCCTTCATCTTACATTGTTGAGCTTACGCATTTTCTTTCAGATATTATGGATGAGTATGAGGTAAAGTATATATTATAATATACATTCCACATTTTCAATATGGCAAAAAAGAAAAAAAAATCAGTTCCTTCTCATTCCACATTTTCCCACATTTTTTGTTAATCAAAATTTTTTTTTGCGACTGTGTAAGCTTCAGTGGATTTGAACTGAGGTCATAACTGTTGTGCAATAATGGAGCTTCCAGCTGAATTAGAAGTAAAATAATTATTATGCTTTATTTAGCTAGCTGTTTATTAAAGTAATAATGTTACTGTTGAGATTTGGAATATGAAATTTGCTCTTGGACAAATTTGAACATTTGAGGGACAAAAATCATGGTCCTCCAAAATGAGGAAAACAAAAACTCTATTACTAATAATACTTTCTAACTATCTGTGTCTGGATAAATAAGAATTTGGTTGTCGGTTCTACTTTGTCACAACTGATTGTGGGCACAATATAAGAAACAAGTCAGAATTCTTATCAAGTATTAATGTTGGGCACAAACCTGTCATCTCCTTAGAAGTGTTCGTTCTTCTTAGTCCTCTGTTGCACTAACTTTATAGTTGTTCAATTTACTGAATGGAGCTTCGTAAAGCACTTATCATGACATAATTAATCAAAGATGTATGCAGTAACTTATTCTTCATCGTTATCTTATTGAGAGCCCTTCATAGCACTCATTGGTGCAAACATTCCATTGTGCCTCCCATTGAATAGCACAAGGTCTACAGAAGGTGGCTTTGAGGGCCAAATAATGTGCAAATCAGTGGATTAGTGAAGTGTTAACTTAGCATCACAAGTTCATGATGTGTTATTCTATGATGTCTGCAAGTGGGTGACTACACTCTTGGCAACGTTGAGTTGCATTGCTGATATCAACTGTTCATCTGAGGGCTTTACCACGTGATAACATGACATGGTTCCTTACCCATCTAAAACATAGATCTAGCAAAAGTTATCTAACTGCCTTGGTTTTGTTTAAGAGTGCTATCCTTCGAATCACCTGAAAACATCAAGTGGCATGATTGTGAAGTTGGCAAACCCTTATCCAGAATGCAACATTGGCTTCACAGTTTTGTGAATTGGCTGCATAATTTGCTGACTTCATTTGGTTTGGGTTCTTCTTGAACTTTAGGCTTAAACACACTACTTCATCCTTTATCAAACACGAAGTTGTTGTTGGTGCCTAAAACTGTTTAGGCACCGACCATCTTTCCACTGTTTGTTAGGTTCTCAAACATGAAGCCGAGACTTTCGATAGACCCAATTGTTATGTTAACTTTCACAAGTAGTTCAATGCTAGGAAAAATATAGCAAGATGCTTGGTTTCAATCTTTGCATCCGGTGAAATGACTTCTCAACCCTACTACTTCAAAAAGAGTCGTCTTTATGATTCAACTTACTTGTGCTGCAGTTTCGTTCACTGGGGCTTTCTCTTCAACTCCTTTTGCTTTCAATCTGGCTGGCTCCTTTTTTTGGGACCAACTTTAGGTGAAAAATCCATTCCCAGTCGTTGCCTGCCAGCTTTGACTCCGCGATCGGAAACGGAGAGTGGCTTGATGTGCTTTTAAGTCAAAGTCAAGTTTGTTGATTTAAAATATTTCTTTATAATCGATCTCTGGCTTTTGCTGGAATCCCTCGACTACTAATCTTGCCTTGTTTCTTGGACAACTGTACCAAGTTTCAAGTTTAAGAAAGAGTAACAATATGTTGTTTACAGTGCCAAAAAGCCTGAAGTAATTTGGAGCAAAGTTCTTTTTCAAATAGTTGTTCGAAGTGTTGGATTTGAGCTTGTATTTTTGGGTTTTGTAAGTGTTGATTAATCTGTGCATAGGATGGTTCTTCTTGAAGAAAGCTAATTTTTTTATGTACATAAGATGATGTTTCAACATATGAATTGTATGTTGTTGAAGGGGAAGGATAAAATCAAAACTTCCATCTTGATCTCTTTGTTTTGTAGTTAATCCTTGATGAGTTACAGTAAAAGGAGATACCATAGTAAGAAATGGTGTCCCAGCAATAGCCAGTGAAGCTACTTTTCTTTTATCTGAATTTCCTAGCCTACACTTTTGCCCCTTTGATCAGGCCTCACTGTCGTTATTTTTCTTCTATGGGATCCTAGTCGAAATTAATTAGATTGACCAACTTCTCATTTGACATCAGATGAAGAAGAAGTGGGCCAACAAATTTTAAATGAATAAACACAAATTTTTTAACTTAAAATTATAAATTTATAGTAATAACAAATCTTATAGCTTATACTTACTATTAAATCATATCTTATCAACTATAATTTATAAATTCATAATTTCAATTATACCAAACACTCTCTATATAAAAAGACCCAAGAGCTTTCATATATATATATATATATATATATGGGCCGCGACCTTCTTTGCCTTCCTTTTTATTCAAGACATTTTGAGCAAGCAAATTGGATCCATCAGAGGAGCTCCTTCTTCATCATGTTCCTGTACATTCTCGGACAAAGAAACTTGTTAAAGCATATTTAACTTGTTTATGAAGACATTTCTCCACATTACGAGGTTACTAAATATGAAGCATTTGATAAAATTTGGCTCGTTTCATACTGTGCTTAACTCTCGGGACTTGTGTTGCGTTTGGAGGAATAGATTCGTCGTCAACTCTGTAGTTTTTTCTTTGTCTTGGAAAACTATCACTGCATCCTTTTAAACCAATCATGAATCCTTCTTATTGGATGAGAAGAAGGCTTCAGAGGTTGTCTTGCTAGCAATCTGTGGGGCCTAGACAAATGCCGAGTCTTACACTTGTGGCCTTTGTAGCTTGGTGCGCTCCCATGAGACTTGTGTCCCTCTAAGAAAGAGAACAGTTTATGTTTGTTGGACATGTCTTCGGTGTCTAACATCAGCACCAATAATTGCTTTACATATTCTCTTGCAGTAATAGTATGCTTGAGGGCCCTTGTGTAGTTGCGCCTAGTGATGCACTTGATGTACCAGAAAGGGTCTTCAATTTCCTTTTCAGGTCTTTCCAACCATCTATTGTGCTTCACCCATGTAAGAGCTCTTCATGCATTGTGTATCCTGTATTTGTTTATCACCACTTGGAGGCCATTTTAACCTTAGGTTCTATTGTGACAGCCTTCACAATCTTTAAAAGTGATAAGTTTCCAGTCCTTTAGTGTCATGGGCTCTTCCATAGGCTTATAGTGTTAGCTTTATTATAATTATATTAGTTTTATTATTATTATTATTATTATTATTATCCAGTGTGGTTGGGCACACTATATCTTATTATGTAGTCTCGTTGTTCTATAAATAAACCGTTGCATACCCTATTGGGGTTAACGCCTTCATTCAACCTAATCATATCTGTTAACATAGTATCAGAGCCACCAGACCTCTGGTAACCCTAGCAGCTACCTAAACCCTAGCCGCCAGATCCAAATCGTCGCCGAAAACCACACACCAGTAGCCGACAGTCCCAAACTCAAGCTGTCAGTCGTCGACGCACCACCCAAGACCCTTACCGACCACTCAAGACCCTCGCCGACCACCCAACAACCCTCGCCGACCCCTTAAGATCCTCGGAAATCACTCAAAACCCTTGCCGACCACCTAATAACCCTTGCCAGACCACCCCAGCCCCTCGCCAACTCTCTCTCTCACTCGTCGACCTCTTCGCTCAACCACTTAAAATCCTCTCCGCTCATCGTTGACCTCTCAGCGAGGCTCCCAGCCTCTCGTCGCACCACTCCTGGCATCGAAACCCACCAAAACCACCACCTCTAGCGCCAACACCCTCAAATTAGTCCACTGTAGTCGTCGACAGTCATTGATGTCGCCGAACCCAGTTGCTGCCACTCTACCAGTCGCTAAAATCCACCAAAACCCCACTAAATAGTCACCACAGTCACCGACCGTGTTCCAAAAACAGCCTCCGACCATTTAAACAGTAACCGAAAACCTAGCTGAGTCGCCAAAAAAGTCGTCAGTCGCCGGAACAGTCGCACCGGTCTCAGCAGTTCTGTGTTTTTATCTCCCTCACTGCGTCCCTTCATTCATCCGTACAATGGCGTGCTTTTCATTCGCCGCCAAGTTCTGTATTGTCCAATTTTTGTTGATGCAGTGAGGGTTGTCTGGTTGTGGATTCTCTAGTAGTTGAACAAGAATGTCATCGGAGGGCGATAGGTCTGCTACGTGGACTTCTGGGACTGTTGAGTCTCTGACGGATACCGGGCGACTAATGAGAACTGATGTGTTCTCTTCTTCTACTCGACTTGTCGATGAGAAGCTTGACGGTGCTTCTGCTTATTCCTTGTGGCGGAGGAATGTGTTGAAATCTTTGCAAGGCATGGAATTGGATTTCCACTTATTTGATGATGCCCCTGATCCTAGTTCTCCTATTTATCGTACCTAGATATGAGACGATGCTCGTCTCTTCTGTCAGATTATGAATTCCATGGACCGCAGTGTTAAGATTTTGGTTACCAGTGTCAATACGGTAAAAGAAATCTGAGGGCTCTAGAAAATATTTATGCCTCCACAAATCATTTATCGTGCCTTTATGATGTGATGCGAGACTTTTTTCGCTCGCAACAGGCTGGTTATCCTATTCAGGAGCACTTTATAGAATTTAAAGTGCTTGCTGACGAGTTTGATCTGCTTTTTCCATTCACCAGTTCTATCAGCAAGTTTCAGGAACAGTGAATGCAGATTCTCGTCGTGTGCTTCTTAGCCAGTTTGGATCTTGAATATGACACGGTTCGTTCCCAGATTCTTGCTGGGATAGATATTCCTACATTATCTAAGACTTTCTGTCGGGTGAGTCGTTTGACGCGCCGTGACGACACCCGCCTTCCTTTGATGCTAATGATCAGTCTGCCCTTATTGCTTCTCGAGGAGGCAATGGAACTTGTGACCGTGGCTATGGTAGGGGCCGTGATGGAGGTCGAACAGGTGGGGGGGCTCGTGGGGCTCGTGAGACTCGTTATTGCCGCTATTGTGGGGTCGAGGGCCATATTCGCAGTCAGTGTTATAAACTACATGGAAGACCGTCCCCCGTGGCTAGTGCTACTGTTGAGTACCCCCAGGTAGACTCGTCTTCTTCTTCTCAGAAGCAACTCGTAGAGATGACCCCAACTGAATATGAGCAGTATGTTCAGTCTCAAGTTACTAGCCCTAGTCCTCTTGCTCCTGCTGCCGCTACCTTTGCAGGTAATCCTAGTGCATGTCTGGCTACTACTCCATCTGCCTTGGTGATTGATTCAGGTGCCTCCTATCATATGGCTGGTTCGGCAGGTATATTATCTGATTATTAGGTGACTCCTAGCCATTGTAATGTTCTTGTGACTAATGGATCTTCCTTACCGGTTAAGGGACATGGAGTCGCTACTCCCACACCCTCCTTAACTCTACCTAATTTCTTACATACTCTTAGAAATCCATTAATCTTATTATCTGTCAGTCAACTCACTAATGATCTCAACTGCTGTGTGATTTTTTTATCCTGATGGCTGTATTTTTCAGGATTTTACGACGAGGAAGATTATCAGTAGAGGTCGAGTTTCTGGTGGGCTTTACTTGGTGGAGGAGGTGGTTGCTATGGCCTGCTCAGTAGTTCTCTCTCCTAGTTTTGAGGCTCATTGCCGTTTGGAGCATTCATCTATATCCAGTTTACATTGTCTGTGTCCTAGTTTTCGCTCTATTTCTCATATCGAGTGAGTCGTGTCGGTTGGCAAAGCACCTGCGTGTGCCTTTCTTATCTCGGGTCAATAAACGAGTTTCGACTCCTTTTTCTTTGGTTCATTCAGATGTCTAGTGGCCGTGTCCAGTAGAGTCTGTTTCTGGTTTTCGTTATTATATCATATTTGTGGATGCTTATTCTCGTGTGACTTTCTTATATCTTATGCAATATAAATTTGAAGTAGCATATATTTTTTTCTCATTTTGTATGGAAGTAAAAACCCAGTTTTAGGCTTACGTTAAATGTTTGCGCAGTGATAATGGTGGTGAGTATCTCTCCACTTAGCTGAAGACTTTTTTATCAACTAATAGTATTGTTCATCAGACTTCTTGCCCCGCTACCCCACAGCAGAATGGTGTCGCTGAGCGCAAGAATCGCCATATTGTGGAGACTGCTCGTGCTCTCTTGTTTCAAATGCACGTGCCTAAGCAATTCTGGGGGACATGCCGTGTTAACTGGTTGCTACTTAATTAATCGTCTCCCATATTAGGTCCTTGGTGGTAAAATTTCGATGGGAGTCCTCTCTCCTGCAACGAGCATTTTCTCTCTACCCTTGAGAATTTTTGGCTGCCTTTGTTATGTTCGTGACACTCATCCTCAGCGAACAAAGTTGGATACTCGGGCTGTCAAATGCATCTTTCTTGGTTATTCGAAGACTCAGAAGGGGTATCGCTATTTTTGTCCATCTCTTCACAAGTTCTTTGTGTCCCGGGATGTTGCCTTTGTGGAGTCTACTCATTTCTTTTCTGCATCAGATTCGGTTGTGTCAGGGAGTGGGCGGTCTGATCTTGAACATCTTGATTTTTTAGTATCTTGCTTACTTTTGTCCTCTTCTGCAGGTGTTCCTCCTACTGAGGAGTCCTTTCCACCTTCTCCTTCCACTCCTTCAACTTCTTTGGAGCTTTTCTCTACTGAGCCAATTTCCTCGTCAGCGGATCCTCTTTACACGATAAGTGTTCCTTCCCGTACGGTATTCTATAGACGCTCATCTGCTGGTTGTATTCTATTGATTGTTTACGTTGATGATATTGTTATCGCAGGTGATGATGCAGTGGACATTTCTGCGTTGAAGCAATTTTTGAAATCTCAGTTCCAAACTAAAGATTTGGGAGAATTCAAATATTTTCTTGGAGTCAAGGTGGCATGAGGTAAGAAGGGTATCTTTATCTCCTAGAAGAAGTATGTGCTGGATATTCTTGCTAACGCATGGTTGTTGCACGTAAAGGGGGTTGAGTCACCTATGGATCTGAGTGTTAAACTTCTCCCTGATGAAGGTGAGATTTTTTCTCATCTCGACAGATATAGGAGAATAGTTGGGAAGTTGAATTATTTGATAACAATGACAAAACCAGACATAGCTTTTCCTGTGAGTGTGGTGAGCCAATTCATGGCTGCACCTTGGATTCCACATTAGAATGCCGTGGTTAAAATTCTACGCTATATTCACAGTAATCCCGGTAAGGGTTTGCACTTTAGTGATCACTGCCACTATACGATGGAAGGGTATTCTGATGCTGACTGGGCAGGATGCCCCATTGATCGGCGGTCCACTTCTGGATTCTCTATATTTATCGGTGGCAATCTTATCTTTTGGAAGAGCAAGAAGCAGGACTTGGTTTCGAGGTTAAGTGCAGAAGCAGAATACTGAGCCATGACCTTGGCCACATCTGAGATTTTGTGGCTTTGTCAATTGCTTAGTGAGTTGGGTGATCCCTGCAATGGCCCAACGAAGCTTTGGTGTGATAATAAATCTGCAGTGTATATTGTCACGAATTCGGTGTTTCACGAGCGCACTAAACATGTCGAGGTGGGTTGCCATTTTATTCGGCATGGGTATCAGAATAGTGTGATCGTGTTCGGTGCGATTCGTATTGGAGAACAGTTGGTTAATATTTTTACTAAGTCTGTTCCAGGTCCTCAGGTTTGATACATATGTAACAAACTGGGCATGTTAGATATATATGCACCAGTTTGAGGGAGGTGCTAGCTTTATTATAATTATATTAGTTTTATTATTATTATTATTATTATTATTATTATCCGGTGTAGTTGGATACACCATATCTTATTATGTCGTTTTGTTATTCTATAAATAAATCGTTGCGTACTCTATTGGGGTTGACGTTTTCATTCAACCTAATCATGTCTGTTAACATATAGTTGCAGAATTAGTAGCCTTTCTGTTTCAAAGTTGGAGGGGCCAGTGATTGAGGTACCTAATGCTCAAACTAGCTAGGCCATATTAGTGTTGAGGTTCGTGATTTTGCTCGTCTATTCTTTCGTTCTTTAAACTCTTCAATGTTGGAAAAGCCGCCTATAATAGTGCCAGAAAACTGTGGGATCTGTAGCACTAGCTTTGTCAATTGTGCCTATACCTCAACAAGGTATTCAGTTGAGGTGCTTTTGTTATTTTTCGACACCAAACTGTCCTAATATGTAAACTCGTTGCACAAATGTTAACAAAATAAATAAATAATTGGTATTGCCTGAAGTTCTTTAAATTTTGTTTTCCACTTCTTGTTTGTGGAAGCTTGCTGAAGATCTTAAGTACTGGATACAGTTTCAAAAATAAATTGGATACGGTTTCAAAAATAAATTAGATGCAATAATTTCCAATAAATTGTCATTCTTGAAAGGATGTCCTTTTAAAAAAAACCCATAATGCATATTTAATGAGCACAGAAGGGTGCATACATATTACATCATCATAATGAATTAGTGGAGAGTTTTTCAAGAAATAACAAAATCATTGTATCTTATGTGATTCACCTTTTGTGTTGATTTCTACTGATTGGATCACATAACCTGGCATGTATGGATGAGCTGACATGGTTTAATCAAGTATGGATGAGCAGACACATCATAAAAGCTGCCTTTAATCGATCTGTTTGTTAACAAATAGATGATAACCAGTTGAGCTGAGTCATATTTTGGCAGTTGGGTTGTGTCTTACTTCAGTTGAAATTCAGCATGGAAAACATCAACTTTTTAAGTTCTATATCACCAAAACTTGCTCGGATTGAAAAAGCTAATCTGGCATATGTTTTTCTGTACAAAGTTTAGATTTCCAAGTTCCAACTTATAACTTGTTGGGTCGGGTAAACCATCTTCCACTTTGTAAATGTTGGTGGATGACTTCTCACTGTCACTACATGCATAACATACCTTAAAATACATCTGATTTTCCAACTGCTCCACTTTTATTTAAAAGCTACATGATTAAAACTGCGGAAATATGGTTGGCCAGGTTGTTTGTGCAATTAGAACTTACATATAACATCCCATAATGAATGGTGTTATTGGATACTATTCTTGTCTATAACCACTTCTATTTTGATTCCCGTCTGCGTTCGCCGATATCTCCAATCTTCTGACTCATCATGTGCTCTGCTCTTTCTTCCAACTATCTCTTCCTCAACTGTATTATGGCCAAGATTGGAACCAAAATTTACTTTGAACCTCAGTATGATTTTTTGAACCTCAGTATGAGTTATATATCTCTCTGATCTTTGTTTATCTCTCTCGGTTTCTTGTTCCTTAATAAGAATTAGCTATATTCTTGTGGTGTAATGGCTCTTCGCCTGTTTGGTGTTT
Source organism: Heliamphora exappendiculata (assembly GCA_034768845.1). Classification (NCBI taxonomy): domain Eukaryota; kingdom Viridiplantae; phylum Streptophyta; class Magnoliopsida; order Ericales; family Sarraceniaceae; genus Heliamphora; species Heliamphora exappendiculata. Next base: position 12,246,233 of record JAOTRH010000026.1, on the reverse strand, counting down.
TTATTGTCTGACATAAACAAAACTCTAAGGGCTCATTTGATAACCGGTGTAATTTGAGTGGATTAACAATGGTCAATGAGGTGGGATTAAATGTGGGGTTGGCAAAGAGGGGGATTACCAATGATGAGGCTAATCCTTTCTCATGTTTGTTTGGAAAAGAGATTAGACAATGGACTGGAAGATATCATGTTTGTTTTGGAATAGATGAATGGGATTAATTTATGCATTTTCATTTTTACCCTTATGCAGCTAATGGATGAAATATGATAAAGTATACAAAAAATTAACAGAATTGTATCTATTTGTAATTATGATCAAAGTAATAATAATAAACTTATAAATCAAAATCAAAATATAGCATTTTAAACTATATTTCATTATTTAAAAAATAAGATATGCCAATTAAGTTTATCTATTTTTCACTTTTGGCTGCTAAAGCATTTAAATAGTAGGATTCATGTTTAACATTGGATAAAGTGGTCATTTACTTTGCAACCCTTTGGGATTGGATTATGAAACCTAGGTTTTGGTGAGTTTGCCAATCCTCCACTTTTGGAGGTTACATAGTCCACTTGAATTATGAATCCGATCCAAATTGTTTAAACCAAACATGAAATTAAGGGCCCCACGTCACTAGCAAGCCAATCCCTAAGCCTATTATGGGCATCAAACAAGGCCTAATGATATATATTTTGATCCTTTAGCAATCTTTTTTCTTGCAAGGAAGATAAATTTTTTTTAAAATTTTTTCGGAATATAAACTAAGTACAGCATGCAGGATAATGGTTTTCTGTTTATTGTCTTGTATGGGTCTTTGGGTGTTACGAGCAATGAATTGTGGATTAGTGTAATTACCCATAATTAATCATATAATTGCATCATATCGTGCCACGTCCTACTGCTATAGCACAACACCTAAGTTTTTCTCAAATTCAGAAACTAAAGCATCTTTGTTGCCTGAAAGCTATTAACCGTTTAACTAATAGATTTTATTTGTATTCTGAGCAGGAAAAGCGGAGGAACTCATGTGGGATCGGCCCTGTTGCATTCATAGCTTCTGTACAATCACTCACCAGTATACCACAGTCCTTGAGCTCTTCTGGTTAGTCACTCATGCATCTAAAAATGTACAATTTTATACTGGCTAGCCGATAATCTGAAGAGCACTTAGACATTGGCTATTTTTCCCCCTTTAGTTGTAATGTTCTATACACTGTATTTTGGAATTCAATGAGTCAGGAAGGTTCGACTTTCATGTGCACCTGCCTGCTCCTGCTGCCTCAGAACGTGTTGCTCTATTGAAACATGAAATCCAGAAGCGTTCCTTGCAGTGTTCTGATGACATCTTGTTAGATGTAGCTTCCAAATGCGACGGATATGATGCATATGATCTGGTATTTGGCTCATCTCAAAGTTCATTGAATATTTGATGGCACAATTGACTTTTCATTGACATATAAGTCACCAATGTCTTGGTTTTAGACTTTTAGCTTTCATCCTTAATCTCTTGTGACAATTTCATTCATGCTCTCTCTCTCTCTCTCTCTCTCTCCATCTATTTTTAACGTTCTCCATGCTCATATTTAGGCATGTTGTGTGTTTGTGTTTAACTTCCATCCTGCAATTTCAATTAATGTCCCATTTTTCTTTAAAAGTTTTTGTTGACTACTTTTTAGAGTGCTATAATATTTTTTGATGCTGACTATGGAAAATTTAGTTTTGAGGAATAGGTACCTTAGAATGTTTTTGTGGGAATGAACATTCCGAAGTCCTAACTTTAGTTCTCTCCAAAGGAGATTACCAACACATGCTTCCTTTTTTTTACATTAGAAACGGCGACTGCCTGAACTAATGATAGAGGTAAAAACACTTTTCGGCCAAGTCCTCCCATTAATTGATCATAACGATATAGTGGAAATGTTGCATAGACCCATATGTATAGGAACGGAAAAAGAATCCTAAGTGCGTCAAATGTTTGGTCGATCCCTCTTGCCCCAATTCCCGAAACCCCTTTTAGAATCCCCGGTGCTCCCGTCATTAGCGTTGTTTCCCTTGGCTCCTTCGGCTCTCTCGGGGTTCGATGCTTCTTTTGGCATATACCTTGCCCATCCTTCTGAGGTGGAAGAAAGAAAAAGTACTCTCAAATATTATTAGTACGGCCCAATGGAGGGGCAGATGTGTTGTTGTTAGAGGGGCTCGTCACTCTGAATTTGGTAGCCATGGGGCTTGGGTCGGCCGAGGTCCTGTAGGGGTAGATGCTGCAACAGTGGAGGTAGCCGACTTATTCCTGGTGGCTTTGACAATGCTGACATTGCTCTAGGGCTTGGGAGTTTCATGAATGCAAGCAAGCTTGCTTAGCATAATCAAAACCAATAAAGTAAGTATTGCAGATATTCAGTATGACCACCTGGTTGATCATTCCATAAGAGGAAATGTTGGATGCAAGAACATATTTGTGAGTTGGCCCATTGCTACCCATTATTTGTTTAAAGTCACAAAATGTTGGGCAAAATGAGCACCTGATTTATCTTGACATCCCTGCTCAGCACTTTCAAGTAGGCAAAAATGATTGGATAAGGAAGTATTAATATTAGTTATGTTATATAGACTCTTTTAAATGTATAAAGTGTAAGGGTTGTATACTAAGAAATCATGGATTTTGTTGGTTTTAGTATTTTATTTTATTCTTTAATAAAATTGTTTTTCATTTTATGAGAATCTTAACGAGCAATATATGCGATATTATTTTTTTAATGTTATGTATGGATGTCCTTTATTCTGTACAGTCTTTATTTTGGTGTGTAGAGTACGGTTTGCACACAGAAAATCAGATTATAGGTTCTTGCAGAATATAAATTTATGGTTCACAGTTTAGATGGAATTGGACAAACCATTGGTACAACTGTAGTACAGAGTTTTAGTAGGCCTGTCTTGGTTACGAGGAATAGATAGTGTCGTCTATTGTTCTGACTCTCTGTGCTAGTAAATTTTGTGTATTGAACAGGATCACATTGGGGTAATTAATTTTATACTGACTATATAAAATAATTCACACTTCAAGGTTATTATGAGTGCTTATACTCTTTATTTTGAAATAATTATTATTCGCGTATATTTTGTATTCGTTATTTTGATTCATTATAGGGTACGATCTTTTACGGGTTAATATTCCGGTGAGTTGAATAGTGATATTAAGTATATGGCGAATATTAATTATTGACGGAATTCACGTCCCGATTGTTCGGGATTGACGATACCCTCTTAAAGAAATTTATAAGTTTTGATCGAGGCAAATCCTATAGATGGATTTAATTATCTGGCAGTCAAATAAGTTAAGCGAAAGGGTTTAAGAAAATTTAAGAAACCGATTAAATTAAATTGTCAGTAATTAAATTTAATTGGAGGGTATCGGGAATCTTAACGTGGGGAGATGAGTTAAGTATTTAATAACAGGAGCTCGAATAATCGGTTTTGAGAATGTGGTTGAGAGTGCAATTACGATTCTTTAGTGGTATGAATTGTAATTTATGTTTTTATGAAATTTTCTCATGGGCATGCGGGTTTTCATAATTACATTAGAAGTCCAAGTCATATTTACTTCAAATGTCCCTGTTGTAACCCTATATATATGCGGTTATGCTAACCCTAGCCTACAATATATATGACATTCATTATTGAATTAGGGTTTTCACGTAAATCCTAGGTGGCTAGATTAGTAGGTTCAAGATCATGATAGATCGTAACCTACTCTACGTTCGTGACTTGCATCTAGGAATACAGTAGAAGGCTTGATCAGGGTTTCAACTCGAAGGATTTACATTCGTAGTTGTTGCAATAATCGAAATCATTCTACCAAATTTTGAAAGGTGTAATTCCGAATCTAACTTTGAGAGTACGGGTTTTATTTTGATCGTTCGGCATCAAAAAGTTTTAAACTAGAGCCTATTTCGGCAATTGCCCGTCCAGTATTTTTTTATCGAAAAAATCGTATTCAAATCAATGATCTTTGCAGTTTACTTCCAATATAAAGTACTCATGTCTCGCACTTGATACTTGTATAAAAGCATGAGATATCAGTTCGATATTTTTAGTTGGACATTCACCTAGAATATATATTTAGTAATTCAAGTTACTATAAAACTATGCATATACTCGTTTATTATGCATGACATGCTCAATAGAACTCTTGGTGACATCATTTACCTATAAAATGAAAGAAATATATTAAAGAATATAAATATTTTGTTGTCCCACTGTCCTTAAATTAGATGAATTTGACGCTTAGACACATACTCGCATCTTACACCGTACCCGAGTCCATATAACATAGAATATTAGTGAAATTCAAAAGAAACTATGTTTCCCTTGCCCTACAAATAATTTTTTTCCTCTTAGTACCAGTTTGCTCCTTACTTGAGCTCATGTAGCTGTAGTGATTACTTCTCTAACCTTGACTTTTATCGTTTTGTAACTGATTAACCTCCAAACTTGAATTCATAACTTCGGTTAATTTTATCAATGCTTGTATTTTACTTTATCAGTCTTGGTTTTGGAAGGTTCTAGAATAGTCTGGAATGTGAACGGATTAAAAATCACTAAGGCTTTGAAAGTTTAGAGATCGGGCCAACTCAAGGCTGAGAAGGGTCGGGGAAATGATGGGGTAGCCGTTGATTGGCTTGAGAGCCGTTATCCTGTTTGGAAATTTTGAGCTAAGCCCAATGATCTGACGCGAGCTAATAAGCCTTTTTTTTCTTTCTAATAACTGTCGTTGGTAGTTATCTAATTTATTTAAGTTATTTTCTATCATTAGGATTTTATTTAATTTAAGATTTTAGATATATTTCAAAATAAGATTTTAGTTTATTTTCTTTTTATTAGGATTCTAGATTATGTTATTGAGATTTTTATTTTAATTTCTTAGGATCTTAATTTTTTTTTTAGATTTAGGTTTTAAGCTTATAAATAAGAGGCTCCTTTTATGTATTGGAGGTTAAATTAATAAAGCAGTTGAGTTTTAAGGCGAAAGCCTTGGGTTAGGGTTTCGACCCTTGTGCGCTACCTATTCATCATTCTCACCGCGTGCTGCATCAGGAAGACATTACGAGCATGCTGGATGAGTCTGAAACAAGGGAGAACCATCGGGAGCTATATAAGGCTGAAGGTTCTTGAATTCCTGAATGTACTAGAATAATCCGGATGCATCTTAAATTTTGGAGGGATCCAAAAGGTTCCAAAGTGTCCTAGAGAAGTATGGAGTGTTCCACTACGTACTTAGAATAAGATAGAGAGTTCTAGAAAGTAGTGGTAGGAGAGATATCTTAGATATTTCCTAGGATCATTTTGGAGAATAAATTGTTGCCCTTAGATCAAGTTGATGATAGCCATCTGGTGGATGATTATATAAGAGTGAGAGACCTCATTTATCAGAAACACTAAAGTTTGAGGGAAGAAACTATGATGTGAGAGTTTTAGCCTTGTAAAGTCTTGACACATATTCTTTGTATTGCCGGTAACCAAAGCGTTGTGTTTCCTCAACTACTTTAGTACTTTGTTCATAGCCTTTTTAGGTTATGCAATAGAAGTGGTGAAGCTTCTTACCCAAATATCTTTACCTTGTAAATCTATGATAGAGTGTGTTTATCTGCCTCTTGATTTGGAGGGAGTAACAGGCCAACACTTCAAGGCCTTTGTGATGTATCCTAACTAGTGGCTTAGGCAATTAGGGGTGCATTGCCTAGGTGCTGCACTGGGCGCAAGCGAGCGAAAGTCTTGGCCTATGAAAATGATTTTTTTTATTCATTCCATGGATATTGTTATGGCAGTGGGAGTCAAGTAGACACTGTTTCTCTTTATTTGTTTACATTTTTTTGATTGTTCTCTTTGTGCTTTCACCCACAAATATATACATACATACATACATATATATGCATATATATGTATGTAGGTATGTATACATGTTCATATTTAACATTTCCAAAAAAATTATCTTCTCCTTTATGTTTGAGTTTACAATATGAGCTTGAAACGAATCTACAATAATTTACTTTTCATTGGTCTTAGATGGTGGCTTAGCTAAGTTGTTTAGTTATATTTAGTTTATTTTTTCTTCGGACTTATAAGTTGTAGTCACGATTAATAGTTTTCTTTAATCACACTTTTGAATTTGTTCCAAATACTTGATCGGTGGTTTTATATATGTTATAGTGTTTAAGTCTCGTGGATTATTTGTGTTTTTGTGCTTGGATGTATTTTTAATTTGGTTGAAGTTTTCTATTGACACTTTAGTAGAAGGGTCTTTCTACATAGTGGTTGAGTGAATTTTTCTGCAATATATATGAAAGAGAAATCATCATAGCAACTTTTTGGTTGCAGGAGATATTGGTCGATAGGGCTGTTCATACTGGCATTTGTCGCTTTTTGTCCAATGATTTGACTTTTCGAGAACATGAGAAGCCTGTGTTACTTTGGGATGATTTTTTGCATGCAATGCAAGGGTTTCTTCCAGTTTCTGTGCGGGACATTACTAAACCTGCTCCTGAAGGCAGGCATGCTGGTTGGGAGGATGTTGGTGGTCTTACTGACATCAGAAATTCCATCAAGGAGGTACACATTTTCCTGTTCGCCCTGGCCCAAAAGAAAAATTGAACTATTGGATTGGTGTTTTCTGAGGCACTAATTTGCTTCCAATTGAATTAATGGATTCCTCCCCACTGCTTTCTGCATCCAATTGCATGCCTTCACTTTTTGAAATGGGAAAGAATTGCCGTGCACACTCAAAGCCATTTTGATTTTGAAGATTAGTAAATTTATATCTTGATTTGGCTTAATTGTGACATCTGCGGTTGCTGTATGGCGATTGTCTAAAACTCTTTTAGTTGATAAGTTTGTGTTGTTTCTTAATGTCAACGTTCTAGATATTTATTTGCAGAACCTGGTTTGAATTATGATTTGGAATTTCATTTAATTTGTACCTTGTTTGCATGGAAGCTTAATGTTGATAATTATGAAACAGTATGGAATTCAACTTATCTCTTGTGATCTGACATAGAGGGAATTGTATTTTGCACGGACACTTGAAACATGAATTAACACGCATTTATGTTTCATATGCTTGGCTGGGTATCTCGAAAAGGGGCGCAGTTAAATTTCCAAAACATCAAACTAGGGTCCAGTTAAAGGCCTCAACTAATGAGTATAGGTGCTGTTTTATTTTATTTTAATTTCGGGCTTTTGAGAAGAGCATTGATATCTATTTCTTTCCCAGTGCTTCTGTGAAGTGAATCTCGCATTCCACTTACAGGTTAGAAGCATAAGCTGGAGGCTTCTATCATGAAAGCTGGCTGAATGACTTAGATTCAAATATTTACAGGAGTAAATGTGTTGATGTCAGAATGTCAGTATTTTAATCTGGTTAGGTTTTATGTGTTTTTAAGATAGTCAAGCTTGGCCACAGATTAAGTTTCCTTTCCCATTTTCTCAAGATCACAACATATAGTTGCATATTTTTCTGTGAGCAGTGCTATACATACTGAAAAGTCTTGCAGAAAATCAGTACAGAATGATGTATTAAGTCTTGACTCTGTCACTCAAAAATAAAATAATAACAATAATAATAGATCAACATGGCTTAAGCTCTAAAAGATGTTTCTGCCACATAATTCCTGCTTATATATATTTATGAAAAATTGTGTTGTCCTTTTTCTATGTCAAAGCTGTGCTGCTAGGATAACCACAGATGTGCTTGGACGTCTCGAACTATTTTTTCAACACCACGAAGTCTTTGACTAATAGTAATCATGAGAGTTATAAAATTTAATTTATGGTGTAGCCTAAAACGATATACAATTTTCCGAATTTGGCTTATATCATCTCCCTTTCATGTATGTGATTCTTGTCTCTTATAATTCTTGACTGCTATTATTCAATATTATTACATATCGTTTTGCTGATTTGCCAGCCATCCCTGATCTGTTTCAGATGATTGAGTTACCTTCAAAGTTTCCAAATATCTTTGCGCAATCACCTTTGAGGCTGCGGTCAAATGTTCTCTTGTTTGGTCCTCCTGGTTGTGGCAAGACACATATTGTTGGTGCTGCTGCTGCCGCTTGTTCGTTACGATTTATCTCTGTGAAAGGGCCTGAACTGCTCAACAAATACATTGGTGCTTCTGAGCAAGCTGTAAGTCAGAAAAGCCTTATTATTTATTTCAGTCGATCCCTTACTGAATTCTGGTGTTTGATACCGACTTACCCTTTGTTCATTTTGCGATGTTAGTCTTATCATTGTTTTCTATCCTCTCCTTTTTGTCCAATCATTTTTTTCCCAGGTAATTTGTACACTAAATGATTGTCACCATTTGAAAAAATTGAGGATTTGTATGATCATTAAAAGAAATTCCATCCACACATAATGCACTTACAATAGCGGAATCAACTGCATGTCTATCCGTCTAGGTGAATAATTCTTCTAATGGACCTTTGCCTCTTGGCACGCGATGATGTGAGTTTTGGATTTTTAATAGAAGGCAACAGACTTTTCTTGGCGTTTTTAACCTTTGTGCATATCCTTTCAAATTTTGTGTGATCTTTCAATAAAAGGATACCTCTGAGCTTCAGCTTTCTTCCCTAAAGATGCACCAAAAAAGCAGGGTATGAATTCTAAGAAGTGCTAACAAAACTAGCGTTGCAGTGCTTACACTCTCAATGTGTTGCACCTCCTAGATTTTTTTTCACTTGCAATTCCTTTCATATAACTTCATCCAACAATGGTCTACACTTCGTACCAAGCCACTTTTCTCTGTACTAGACAAAATTACTTGTTTGAGGGCCGCATGACACCAGTATTACTGCTGGCAGCACTGCCTGCTACTACCCATTTTTCAACATTCTTGTCATCAGTGTAATAATGTTCATACTTCATAGTCATGCATTAATATATCTTTGTCATCTTCAAAATCTTAACTGAGATTGCCATCATCTCATCTTTTTCTTTTTCCAAAAATCATGATTTATACCTTCATAAAGGATGATTCACAAAAGGTCCTCTGTCTATCTATGTGTGTGTGTGTGTGGAATTGAGGAAACACAGTATGACAGTAGCTTTAGCCAACTGCCGAATATTTGGTTGTGCAGTGTGCATAATTGAGTTGTTGACAAAGGCTATTAGGTATTGCTGTGTAAAATATTATTTCTAATCTTTACATCTTCCGAAAAAAAAAAAATATTATTACGTTTACCTACCAAGTAAGGGAATCAATTACATTCTGGATGCTCTTACTTATTGTTTTTAAATGGAAAATATTTTGTTATCATCCGTGGACTTTAATAATTTAATAAAAGTGTATACTATTAGGTGCCACTTTTTAATAGGAAATAAGTGCATGTATGTTCCAATAGAGATTACCACACATCATACAATTTATTCAGGTCACAATATCAAAACCCATATTTATTTGTTCCAGTACAACAGTCTAATGACTTCCGATTCAACCCACCGCCGAAACCATCCAGCCCACTCCTGAAACCTACCCCACCCATAACCACCATCCACCCTCTGAAACCCACCGCTACCACCTCTATCCAATCCACCGTCGTAACCCTCCAAAACCCACAAAGTCAAAACCACCACCACCCATTACACACCCATCGTTGACACACGGTTGAGAGAGAGTGGGGAGGGTCACACGCAACCACTACCATCCGCATCACCGCAACCATTGCCATCCACACCAATGCAACCAATGCTATCCGAACTAACACTACAACTGCCATCCAACTCACTTTGCCACGCCAACCACCGCCATCGAAGCCATCGAAACCGCTACCGAAAACCCCAACCCCATTGACCCATCTCTCCATCACTGCCATCCACCTTCACAAATCAGAGAGAAGAAGAAACGGTTGATGTCTCAATTTCAATCGACACACTTTAATATGGGCCATACTAAAGTAGGCTTATGATTAGCCTGAAACAAAATTGTATTTTTGTCATGAAATTGTAATGTTGTCTCCAATTGGACTGAATTAGGCAATGACAAAAAATTAGAAGAACAAATTAAAAAAATAATAATTTAGGGCCAAATTGGGAATGACCCCATACTTATGGTGAAAATATAATTTATCCATAACTTATTTAAATCCAAACAAGGTAAAACTAGTGCCGAAAGTTAGGTAAGTTATAGGGCTACTTCCAGTAAAAATTTGAGAGTAAGTCTCCAAGGTGGTGGTTACCAGAATTTAAGTTGCTGGATTGATTAACATCTTTGGATGGATTTTCTTGTTTAACTTTAAAATCATATTTAACCTAACAAAACACATTTTATACCTTTAGAAAAAATTCTGAGATGCTTTTATGACCCCAATAAAAGATTTAGGCTTTTGGAAAACCCCTGTTGAGCATTTTAAATTTCTGAAAAATCCTAGAAGGCTACAAGTTAAATCAGAATGTTGAAATCTAAAGAAAAGAGGTTTTCTTATATTCTTTCTCTTCCCAACTTACCGAATATGTATAAATTAATTTTCCATGCATCATCTAACATTATACAACAAGATAACCAAGATAAAATCCATAAAGTTAAGAGTCCACATTACAATACCAATGTGGAATTTAACCTAATCAATTCATTGGTGCCCTCAATGCAAGAACCCATCTTAAGAACGGAAGCATATTTTCTTCATGCTTTGTTAAATGAGGCTAAGCCATGCTTGTCATGCTTCATTGGTGCCCTCAATGCAACGTGAGTGAACACAAGGTTCATAGGAGCATAAACTTGAAACTGTAAATATACAATAATATGCATTAATCATAACTTTTGAAGATTTTATTTTCTTTTAAGTTTACTAACACTTAAAAATCAAATATCTGAGCCACAAGATCAAGGTTTTCAACCTTATTTTCTTTACTCCCAAAAGTTACATGTTGTATATTGCATCCATGGAAACTACTCGAGTTACATGAAGTCATATGTTTTTAAGGGTTGTTAACCCGAATGTAGAGAACCTACCATGTGTAGGTTCATGATCTTTTACCAGATTACAAGACAATATCCATGCATGTCTCTAAACCTTGTTTTAAAAATACCACTTAAAAGTTTATTTTCCATAAACACTCCTTTTCATGTTAGAAACATAACTTCAAAATATAGAATCATACTATTATTTTCACGTTAGAAAGTAAGCATTCAAGATCATAGAGCAGACGTTTAATACGAAAAATACTATTAACATGGGATAGTATACTTAAAGAAACAAGTATAGAACTCCTACCTCTTTGCAAAGATAATCACGAAGACAAGGTTAGAGAGAGAGAGAGAGAGAGAGAGAGAGAGAGAGAGAGAGAGCAAATGCAGAGAGGGAGAGAGAAATATGGTGGTTTGACTTGTACTTGATGGAGAGCATGAGTGTTCTTTCGAACTCCTTTTGCCTGTATTAATTTCAAGTTTTGAAGAATAGGGCTAGCTTGTGTAAGTATTCAATTAAGATGTCATTGAATTAGGGCATGTGTAAGAGATGTGTAAGGTATGTATGAGCAAGCAAGCAATCAAATAAGGGGCATGTGGACTAGGTTTGGCCAAGCATGCTTATAAAGTTCTCTAAAACCAAGGTACAAGCAACCATAGCCCATGTAAAACACTTTGAAGCATAAAAATCTAGCAACAAATAGATGTATATATGCATATATCTGTAGACAGAGAGAAATGTAGACAAAGAGAATAGTTTGGAAATAATTTTCTCATTTATTGAAATCAAATCCCGAATTACACTAATCTCTACTTATAGAAATTACAAGGGTCTAAACTAAGAAATGAATCACTAATTAGTCTACCTAATGAAGATACATTCCTAATTTATAATTATTGACTAATTACTACCTAATTTACAGCCATACACTCAGCCATATATTCTTAATTTACAGCCATACAATCAGGCATACAATCTTGCCTAATTACTTCCATACAATCAGCTATACAATCAGGCATACAATCTTGCCTAATTACTTCCATACAATCAGCTATACAATCAGGCATATCTTCATAATTTTCCAACACTCCCCCTCAAGCTGGCTTGAAGATGTCTTCCATAGTCAGCTTGCCCATCAAAATATCAAATTGCTTCTTATGCAGTCCCTTAGTAAATACATCAGCAATCTGTTCATTAGTTGGGATGTATGACATACAAATCAGGCCATTGTCAAATTTTTCCTTGATAAAGTGTTTATCCACTTCAACATATTTTGTTTTGTAATGAAAAATCAGATTGTGGGCGATTGAAATTGCTGCTTTGTTATCGCAGTATAACTTCATGGGTAGCGAATCTGAAACCTTCAACTCTTCTAACATTCTTTTAATCCACATAACTTCACAAATACCATGAGCCACTTCTCTAAATTCAGCTTTTGCATTACTTCCAACAACCATATTTTGTTTTTTATTTTGCCAAGTAGCAAGATTTCCTCCAACAAAGGTGCAGTATCCGGATGCTAATCTCCTATCTGTTATACTTCTAGCCCAGTCTGCATCGGTGTAGGCTTCAATTTGTAGATGCCCACGTTTTTTAAAAAGTAAACATTTTTCAGGAGTTCCTTTCAAATATCTCAGAATTCTGTAAACTGCTTCAAAATGATCTGGTCCAGGCGAATGCATGAATTGACTAACTATACTTACAGAAAATACTATATCCGGTCGTGTATGAGACAGATAAATCAACCTTCCAACAAGTCGTTGATATCGTTCCTTGTTTACTACACTTTCTGTCTTAGCAGGTTGCAATTTTGTGTTGGATTCCGTTGGTGTTTCAGCTGTTTTACAACTAAAAATACCTGTTTCTCCAAGCAAGTTTAGTACATACTTGCGTTGATTAATAAATATACCTTCCTTAGATCTAGCAAACTCCATTCCGAGGAAATACTTCAACGCACCCAAGTCTTTGATCTTGAATTCATCAGCAAACCTTTCTTTTAGTCTTTTTAGTTCAGTGCTATCATCTCCTGTCAATATAATATCATCCACATAAACAATCAAAATAGCAATTT
>JAOTRH010000026.1:12210752-12233104 GCA_034768845.1 Heliamphora exappendiculata | reverse complement strand
TCTTTCTGAGATTTTTATTAAGCCTTTACCTGCAATAGATGAAAAACTACCGTATGCAATTCTAACATTTTCATTTCTGGGACATGGGAAATAAGATTCAAAAAAATACGAAGAACTGGTCATATGGTCAGAGGCTCCTGAATCAATGATTAAAGGAGTGGATGAATTTAGACAACAAGATAGAGCATTAGTTTCATTACCTGTCTGAGCCACAAAAATACTAGGAATACCAGATGATGAATTGGACTTCAGCAGTGTAAGAAGATGCTCCATTTGCTCTTTAGAAAAGGGGCTGACCTCGGCTTCATTGGCAGTAAAAAAAGCTTGGCCGGATCTGTCACCAGGCTTGCTGCTCTTCTAATTTGTTGGTTTGACATGAATTTTTCAGCAAGTCTCCCTGGTGTGCTGTGGTTTGTTGCAATAATCACACAAAACCCGTGGTTTGTCATCATTCCTGCGCTGGTAAGTGATAGCTTTACTGGAATTTGCATCGGCAACTACTAAAGCAGAGCTTTCAACAGCAACATTAGGTCCTTTTCTGCCTAGCATCACATTCCTTCGACTCTTCTCTCTCCTTACCTCCGAGAAGACGTCACCAATTGAAGGAAGGAGTTGTCTTCCAATAATTCTCCCCCTTACTTCATCAAATTCAATGTTGAGGCTAGCAAGAAATTTAAAGATCCGATTGTCCTCCACAATTTTCTTATGACGACGGCTATCCTCCATAGATTTCCATTAATAGGTATTGAATAGATCGAGATCTTGCCATACACGTTTCAGAGAGTTGAAATACTTGGTGACACTATTCTCTCATTGACGCATTTCACTAAGTTTGAGAGTCAACTCAAATTGAGATTGATTACCCAAATTCGAATACATCTGATTCGCATTCTCCCAAAGCTCTTATGCTGTTGGATAGCACATATAAATAGAGCTAATATTCTCTTCCATGGAATTCACAAGCCATGTCATGATCATGGAATTTTCAGCATCCCAAGTCGCATAGGCCGGATCAGTTTCTGCAGGGGCTTTTTTTTCACCAGTCAAATAGCCCATCTTCCCACGCCCCCGAATGTACATGCGAACCGATTGAGATCATCGCAAAAAATTATCACCATTCAAGCGGATGGTGGTAATTTGAACAGAGTGGGACTCGGAGTTGGTTCCATTACCTTTTGACGTGTTTGTAGAAGAGAAGGATGGTGGGACAACAGTGGACTCACTTGAATCCTCAGACATGATGCTATAGCCAAGAAAGAAAACAGGAAATAGAAGAGGAAAAACAAAGGTGGAAAGAACAGGAAAGAAGAAATCAGCAAGTAATTGCTAGCTCTGATACCATGTAGATAGAGAGAAATGTAAACAGAGAGAATAGTTTGAAAATAATTTTTTCATTCATTCAAATCAAATCCTGAATTACACTAATCTCTACTTGTAAAAATTATAAGGGTCTAAACTAATAAATAAATCACTAATTAGTCTATCTAATAAAGATACATTCCTAATTTATAATCATTAACTAATTACTACCTAATTTACAGCATACAATCAGCTATATAATCAGCTATATCTTTCTAATTTACAGCCATACAATCAGCCATACAATCTTGCCTAATTATTTCTATACAATCAGTCATATCTTCCTAATTTTCCAACAATATCTCCATATATACATGTCGAGTCCTCAAGTGGTTAAATGAGGTGGCAAAGTTTTACGGTACGTGTATGAAAAAGTGGTAGAAGGTGTAATCATCTCTCCTCTTTCCAATACACTAATATTTAAAATTTGAATTTCATAGAGGAGTGAGAAAAGGAGGGATGGCCATAGTGGTGAGAGGTAGGTGAGTGGTCCCACTTCATAAATTTTCAACATACTTTGTCTAAAAGTGACTATTTTGCGATTCTTTCCAACTAATTCAATAAAATAGTTAAGTATTGAAAAGAAGACACCGGACCCTAGGGTCAGCCCTCAAAGCAAGGTTAAATAATATAAGTTTGGTCATGGATAAAGTCCATTTGGTCTAATTTGGGTAAAAATCCAAAGTACCAAGCGGGTCCCTCTTGGCCCTTTCTAAAAAATTAAAAAATGGCATAAATGAACTAAATAAAGAATAAAATGATAATTTAGCATAAGCTAGTGCACGGGAAAATGGTCATTATGCAAAACCCCACATATTATTAAGGGAATAAAAATATGGGTGATTACATTTGTGTTCCTAACTGCTTGTTATGAAAGAGTCTGAATAAACACATTTTAGGATATTTTGGTAAGGACAAGACTCTTGACTTGTTTTAAAGGGAGTATTATTGGCTTGGGATGACTAAGCATGTGGGTAACGTGTAAAAGTGGCAAATTTGTCAGTGAAGTAAATGAAAAGTAACTACTGCAGGTTGATACATGCCTTTACCTATGCCAGGTGGTCCTTTGCACTGCATTAGTATGGATTTTGTTTTTGGGGTTGTCACCTACACAATGGAAGAGTGATTCAATTATGGCTGTGGTGGATCGTTTCTCTAAAATGGTTTCTTTTATACCTTGAGTGAAGACTATGGATGCCACTAATATTGCTAATCTTCAGAGAAGTCTATAAGCTTCATGGAGTTCTAATCTCATCAGATAGAAATACTCTCTACTAAGTTTCTTACACACTTTTGGTGGACCGTGGAAGAAAATTGGAGCTAATTTTTTGCTTTAGCACTTCTTTTAATGCATAAACTGATGGCCAAATGGAGGTGGTGAAGCAAAGCCTTAGAAATTTGTTGCGATTTCGACTTGGAGATAATCCTAAGAACTATGATGGAATCCTTCCTTTGGTTAAATTTGGTTGTGACTCTTGTCTTTATAAGACCATTAATACTCCTTTTGAAGTGGTTTATGGTAGAAGGCTTTCTAGGATGGTGGATTTGATTTCTTTGCCAATTTCCACTAAGGGGGATGTCAAAGATGAAGCAATGGATGATTTTATGAAGCAGATTAATGTTCAAGAGATCAAGCACAAATTAAGAAATCCAATGAAAAATACAAGGCTGCAGCTTATGTATACAAATGGAAGGTTTTATTTCAAGGAAAGTGGTCTTGTATGGTTGATTTTGTGCAAAGACGGACAGCCTCTGGTTCCGACATGAAGTTGCAATAGAAAAGTGGGAATTGGTGAAGTTCTACGCAAGATTAACTATAATGCCTATCAAATCCAGCTGCCTTCCACACTTCGCTTTTTTAATGTCTTCAATGTGCATCACCTTGTGCCCTATTTTGATGATAATTGATGTCATTTGTTCCGCTGCTGTTCACACTTGAGAATGAGTTCTTTTTAGAGGATGTGACTTGATGTAGTTCATTTTCTTTCATGTTCAGTTTTCCTAGTGTCTGCCATGTGTAGCAAGTACCTATAAATAGGTGTTAGGTCTCTTATTTTTTGGTTTTGAAGATTTTGAAGATTGCCTTTTAGAGCTTAGCATCTACAGAATTTTCTCCATCTAGAATCTCAATGAAATTCTAAATTTGATTCCATTGGAATCATATCAAACCGTTCAATGCATATTGGTACGATTCCACTGTGGATTTCATTCATAAATCTTACCTTATTGGTATGAAAAGCAGATAATTTGGTTACTTTTTGTAAGCTGAATAATATGACTAACAATACATTACCATTCTAGCTGCAAACTTAACGATTCAAATTATCTAGACTTTGATTGATAATTTGTTCGATAATCTACCTACAGGAATGTAAGGACTAACTTGTAACTTTCTTTGGGCAACCACTTTTCTTGCACTTTTGTTTTGTGTAATCAATTGTAAAATTTGAGAATGGTATTGATATGAAGTTTTATAACAGCAGGATTCTGTCATCTCAGTATCTCAATATTACCCTTCGTGGAGGCTTTTGAAATATGGCTTTTGTTTCATGCTTATAAACTTGCTTGATCCTTTATAAAAATAAGCTACATTTTTTCTATAGATGAAATAGCATGTTACATTCTCAAAGATGCTGGTCTTTTTAGGGGGAAAGCAAATGAAGTTCATGGTAAGTAATATGATGACACTGATGTGATGCAATTCAAACCAGTGACTCCGGTTTCTTGGTTTCAGGTTCGTGATATTTTCTCAAAAGCAGCTGCTGCGGCACCATGCCTTCTCTTTTTTGATGAGTTTGATTCCATCGCACCAAAGAGAGGGCATGACAATACTGGAGTGACTGATCGAGTTGTTAATCAAGTTAGTTTCATTTATTACTCCGAACTTATGTTTTTCACTGAAACAAAATGCTCATTATGGTTTCATTCTTTCTTTTTCCCAGTTTTTGACAGAATTAGATGGCGTGGAAGTTTTGACGGGGGTATTTGTTTTTGCTGCCACCAGGTATGCTGCTGTTTAGATATAAATTCTTTGCTAGTTGCTCAGTTTAATTACTAGTAACCAAATTGTGGTAGGAAAACTGTCTACTTGTGTAAAACATCCAGTTCACTGATTGACATGCCATATAGAAGTTATAGGATATTCTGTTGAATTATGGAGGCTACAGGGTAGATAGTTATAAGATCTTCCATTGACACCTTCTACTTTCCCTGATAATATGCAAGGATACTGGCTTGTATGGTAATTGATGTTAGACAAAAAAATGTCCTTATTTGTTGATTGTGAAAGGGCAGTTTTGCCCTTAATATTGAAATGCAGCATTTTAAGCATAATTGTAATTTTTTGTCACATAGAGAGTTGTTTATCCTAACTTATATTTCATTTATGGATGTTGTAATTTGGGTCATGGGAATTACCTCTTTGCAATAAGTGGGCACAAGGCCGTCTACATACTATCTCTACCAAACCTTCTTGTAAGCAGAAGCATTTTACACTGGGCGGAATCGTTCGTTATTAACATGCATTTTAATTCACAATCTCATGCAAAATTATATGAAAACATGGTAATAATAAATAAACCACCATAACACTTCATGTTCAGCAGTTCAGCTAGATAGAAAAACAACTAAATTTAAGAGACATGATAAATCTAAATTAATGTTCAATTATTTTTTATCCGCTCGAGATTTTACTAGAGGAATATGCCAGCATTTAATTTTTGTTAATAGTTTTATATTGTTTTGTTGAAAGCTAAATTTACCTTGCTGTAGAATATACAATAAATTTATTGACTGGTTGGTTGATCTTAATGGAAAAAATTTATTAGATGTTAATTTTGTTATTTGACAAGAGACATAATTAACTTTTTACAAGCAGTTTCCTTTTCGTGTAATTAATCCTGTTTCATTAGAGCAACTTGCACATTTGTGTTTCCTTGAATTTGTTAGAAACCATAATTATTCATAACTACGAGGCAAACTTTTGAAAAATGGCTGTTTCACTATGAATCGACCATTCTAAATTTGTTGTTAAAGCTTTTGATACCGCTACACCACGGTATAGCAGCATGAGTTGAAATTCGCTATAGAACTGGCTAGTTCGTGTTCCACCATGCCTCAAAACGGGTTCAAAACCCGATTTCTTATCGAGTTGGTCTTGTTTTAGACACCAATTGTTTAGAGCCTTTTAATTATTCCGTACCCAACCATTGGTCGGAGCTTTAAGCCTCCGACCCTATTGAAGATACTTTTGGCTGAAGGAAACGGAGAGAGATGGGATAAATATGGCTTCTTAGACTCTTTGGTCTCATTGTTAGTCAATGTGGGTTTGGCATGAATTGTATTCAGTGCTTGAAACTTAAACAGAAAAAAGAAAAAAAAAAGGGAAGACTCGTGAGACTTTTAGATTTCATTGTTAGCCAATGTGGGATTGGTATGAATTATTTAAGACTTTAAGAAGGCTTATGAGATCTTTGGTTTTCATTGTTAGCCAATGTGGGATTAGTAATTAATTGGTGCATTTAAGTTAAATTAGTATATTCTCTGTAAAAGGGCCATTTTTCCTTCTATTACCCCTCTTTTTGAGTCATCTAATTCACAAAATAATTTTTTAGATGTCATAACATTGATTAATATGACTGAGTTAAGAGTAAATAATTCAAGCGCTTGGATAATTGATTTTTAAATAGTTTTATGATGATTTTAAGATTCACAAAAGCGTCGCTCAATTGTCAATACATATCACTCGATATTTTCGATACTGGTGCACCATGAACGTTTGTTAGTTATCTTGATATCGCTATTTAAAATTGTGCTATGAAGGGGATATAGCAAAATCACTTGTTTTCTTACAAACTGGCGTCCTCTTTCATGGACTCAATTACAATTATTAGATGTGAGTACGTTGAATTATTGGACCTTCGTAATCCCTGTATATTATAATACAAGAATTTGCATCGAAAAGTTGGGTATTGGTACAGGACCATGTTTTGAACATTATTTTGTGTAAAATGTTATGGCATAAAACTTGTTATCACCTAGCTACTTAAAATTAAGGGTAATTCGGTATTAAGTCCCATTTTAAGCTTCTTCTTACTGTTAGGTCCTAAAATTTAAACAACTTTCGTCTAGGTTCCATTTTGAAATTATATTCCAAAAATACCCTTACTACTTTTCCAGTCTTCGCGCCTCTCAGATAAATCCTTTGAACGGCTCCGAAAATTAGCTTCCACTTTCGAATAAAAAACTTTCATTTTTCTAAATAGAGGCTCTGAATGGCTTCCAAACGCAATCGTGCAGATCTTGAACACCCACGACATCCGAAAAATCAGCGAAATATAGAGAAGATTGGAGCGATGGATTCGGATTTTGTTCGAAATGTGGTTTTGAAGCACAAACGGCGACAATATTGGCGAGAATCGAAAAGTGTTTCATTTTATGTGGTTTTAGCAAATATCAAAAAATGATACGCTATTTGGTTAAACCATAGAAAATGATACACTGTTTACTTGATACATTTAAATATTGTATCATTTTATATGGTTTTAGCAAATAGTGTATCAATTTCTGTGTGTTTAAAATGATACGCTATTTGGTTAAACTACATAAAATGATACACTGTTTACTGGACACATTTAAATATTGTATCATTTTTTGTAGTTTTAGCAAATAGTGTATCATTTCTGTGTGTTTAATCAAATAGTGTATTATTTTCTAATATTATTTTCGTTCCATTAGGTGTATGTATCATTTTCAATAGAAAATGATACAATGTTTGCTGAATACAAATAAAATGGTACAAATGAAACAATAGGCGTATGTATCATTTTCTATAATTGGGGTACGTAATATATTTAGCGTATTGTTTTTTGCAACAAGGCTACAGACAACATTTTCTCATGTATTATTTTCTGCAACTGATAATTTAAAGGGGATTACGTACCGAAGTTTGTAGAACCAAAAATTGTATACAAAAAATTGCGATGCAACCAGTGCACCTTAATAAAAAATGAACCAATCTTCAACGTGAAAATCACCAGAAATGGCTTTGAACACCGTCTTATTCCCCGTGTGAATTTTTTTAGTACGATTGTGTGTATATTTAGGCTTTATTTTGAGGCTTCAAATGGCTCCATATCACGTTGTGTGCATTCACAAAATCTGCTAAATCGTATGCAATATGTGAAAATAAGAGAACACAAATTTTGAAATAAAAAGATATGATAACAATCCTTCCGTATATATTGAGTTTTCATTACTAACAACAAGGAGTATATCTTAAATTTTCAAAAAAATTTAAAACAGGACCTAGTGGAACATTGGACTTTTGAACATAACTTATCTCTAAACAACATTCCAAACTGTGACTTGTCTATAATTTACGCTAAAATTAAAAGGATCTAGGTATAAAGTGAGTTTCTATTTCTCATCCACGTCAAATTCTATAATTTTTTCTTTGAATTTTTTCTTTACCACCAAATGTGAGCCTTTTCTTCTTCAAAAAACATGCCCAGTTAAGTTCCCATTAACAGGTGTCTAGGAGGGATAGATTGGGTACGGCCCCAACCTTTGGCATCATATGCACAAAGTGGCTGTCCTCGGACTTGAACCCACAACCTCAAGGTTATTAGGTTGAGTTTTGTCCTCTGAACCAGTGGTCAATCCTCTTCTTTTTCTTCAAAAAATTTACTAAAATTAAGTGCGTTATTTTGGTATGGGATTGGACACAACCCTTATCATATCTGATAGACATGAGAGCACTAGGGGGTTAGAAGAATCAACAACACTGTCAATGTTATTTTTGAAAAAGAGGGGCGTTCCTGTATTTGTTAAAATCCTCAAGAGGTGTTGTGTAATGTTTAAGTTAACCAAATATTTACATGCCTTGAATTGGATCAAAAGTTGATTGCACATGGTTGGTAAGAGTCTAGTCTCAAAACACACAATTTTGTCCCCATATTTTTCATTGTCTAAAGTAGATCCGGAGGAAAAGACAGTCCTACTTTGTCCAACCTTAAACATGATATTGGTTCGTGTGCTGAGGTTGAATCCATCAAACTACTGAATCTAGGATGGAATTACTGCCAAGGTTATCCTTAAAAGGGTTGGGACACAATATTTAGTAGCAGATAGTGAAGGACTGTGATTTATACAGATTGTCTTTATCATCAGATTTCTCATTGCTTTCTCTTCAGGGTTGGCAGCACAAAATTCGGCCGTAGTTTAATGAATATCTTTGACTTCTATTACTTCGAGTGTCTTCACCATATCATTCCTCCCTGCTATCTTCTATTCCAATGGAAATATCATGTTTTTTAGGGTATTTAAAAACTAATTGATGCAGTTTGCTATATATATAAACTTATCTCAATGCTTTGTGAACATTAATTAGAAGGCCAGAGTTGGGATGTAAAGTTAGTTCATTTTCAAGAAAGATACGTTGGGGCCTAGGGCTTGGTTCGCAGGGTTTCCTACCCCCCTGCCTCCTTTTTTTCTTTATATAACTAAAGTTGTAAGTTATCACTTATGTTTGGTAACTTTATATTAACTATCACACTTACGTGTAATTAGATAATGTTTCTAATTGTTAAGTTATAATATTATACATAACAACTATAAAGTTGTCGCTTATTATGTTATATTAATGCTATCCTAATTTAAGATAGTAACTCAAAGAACTTACAGAAAAAAATTGTTTTAAAATTTTTGTAGAACTTGTGACAAGTGAAAGACTTTAAGAGTTAAAGAAAATTATATAAAAGCGCTAAAGATTAACAACTAGACAAAAATGATAGAATTATAATGATATGAATAATTAATAGAATGAATGTTGAGAAAAAAACAAAAAATGGTGGTGAAATTGATCACTATCGGTCAAGTACATCTCAATCAGAGTTCTAAATAATAGTTGTTACGTAACGAATCCAACGATATTTTGAAGTGCCGATTTTGTTACGTTATGTATCAGCTGCACAAAGAATCCCCATTGTATCGACCGTTACTCCCGTTACGTAACGAGTATCAGTTGAGTATCGGCCTGTAACGGCCATTACAGCAGATACGCTCCCCCAACACAACGACAACTGAACCCATATTTTTTCTTTTTCTTTTGTCTTCTTCGATCTCCTCTGTGCTTTTTTTGTTTTCCCAAACATCTTTCGCCTCTTCTGAACTTCTTTCGCCTCTTCCGAATTTATCTTGCTATTCGATTTCACTTTGGATCTAGGGTTCCAACGTCGATTTGGATTGCCGATCGTGTGTTGGAGTTTGATTGGAGATTTGGGTGTTACCGCTGTTGCGATTTGGGATTTCGATGGTGTTCGATTGGAGATTGGAGTTTGATTGATTGCTGAATCGCTGATTGGAGCAGTTGCGAGTAATGCGTATTACATTTGGGTGAAGCGCCTGAACTCTAAGGTTGTATTTTTGTCTGTTGAGAGCCTTGAGACAGATTTGCCTCATTTATTTGTTTCATTGTAAGTTTTTTTATTATTTTAATTGGTATTTAAATTCCTATTATAATTTTTATTTATATTTTTATCTTATTTTTTTAATTATTTTTTTCAATTTATCATCTTATAATTTATTATTATTATTGTATGTAATATTTAAATTATGTTTATACCTTATCATTTGTGTCCAAATAGCAATAAAAACAACTATGAACATTTAATTTGTAGTAAATAAAGTTAGAATGCGTATAAATAAGTTTTATGCTATTTGCTAGCGCTTGAAAAAAATTCACGTGTGCGATTACCGATTCCCGTTACAGGTTGACCGATACGCTTGATACCCGTTACACGCGACCGCGACCGTTGCGCCGACTGATACCGCGATTTAAAACCTTGATCTCAACTAGACTAGTAGAGTCTGTGATTTCTTCGTTTGTTTTCTCCTTGTTCATTGCCTATCATTTTCATTATAGTCCACCTCGAAGTTCGCAAAATTTATAAAAATGACCTGTAATAAAATTATAAATATTTACATCTTTAAATATTTAGTAATTAGAGAACTCTTCTACACTACCAATATATAATCTCCTCCAAATCAACTTGATGTCTTTCTTGTTCATCTAAATTTTGCTTCATCAGTCTGCATACATCCAATTTCTCAAATCTCAACAGCACAAGTATCTGTATCCAATGAAAATTTGGTTTGTGAGTTGCTTACCAAACATGCACCTGCACTAAACTTTGTTTATGAAAAACCTGTGGAAATCACAAGCCATTGATGAAAGCCAATGCAACAATGGTTCGTGTATCTCCTACGATTCGAGAATCTCAAGATTATCCCCTTCCCTATCATCTACACAATGTTGATCTAAAAAAGTTAATAGTTCCACCTTTGAATGAACCACTTTGGTGTATTCTTTTACATTTTATTTTAACTAATTGTTAAAATTCTCGCTGGATAAGTGTGTGCAAATGATCTAGTTGGAACTACTTCTGTTTCTATATAAAGTTAATAATTGTCTCATCGTACTCATAGTTGTATCTATCTGGAATTCTTTACACAAATAAGCTGTAAGAAAGTTTATAAACCTATATCTTCAAAGTTCAAACCAACAATTCATAATGGCTAAAACAAAAATTAAAGGTAATGCTGCCTGATATCTATCAAAATTTTCTTTAGGCTAATTGTTTCGAAAGTCATGAAACTGTGTTATTTCAATGTCATGTTTTTGTGACTCAAAATCCTTTAGATTTTCTTTTTTTAATTTTCTTTTAACATTATTATCCATAATTGTTTTCTTAGTTATGTCATGTTGGATTTAAATTAACCATTTGATTTTTCAATCAAGCAGTAGACCAGATTTACTTGATGCTGCACTCTTGCGACCTGGTAGGCTAGATCGCCTTCTCTTCTGTGATTTCCCATCTAAAAGTGAGAGGTTGGAGATTCTTACAGTTCTCTCTAGAAAGGTTAGAATTAATCTTTCTTTAAATCATATATTGACTTGCGTTTCTGGTAATCCTATTCCTATGTCTGCATTATTTACTTCATATAGGTTCCCCTGAATATAATTTTATTTGGCTGTAAATGTTCTTTTAATGTTATCATCTTGGTTGGTATAAACGTTGTTGGGTGGAGAATAATGCAAGATTGTGTGCCAGTAAAGTCTTTTCTCACTTGTAGTTTAGATTTTCTGGAAACACAAGAACTCAAATTTACTAATGATGCCATATGGCCCTTCTTGTTATTACATTTTTTTTAACCATGCTTAACTTTATTCACCTAAACACAACACTAGAAGGGGCCTGCACTTATCTAGGAGAGTCAGGTTGACTTTAAGGTCTATAGGGTTTGATATTTTTTGTGATCACGCTTCTTTGAAGGTATTCATTTCTGGTAATTGATGCTCTGTATCAGCATGGTAACTTCTGACAGTGCTCTAACATTAGTTTATTACATTTTTTTATTGATAAGAAGCTAAACTTCGTAGGAAATAGAAGCGACATGCAAGGAGAATCATATCAATTTCTTTTTTAGAAGTTGCCCTATTAAAAAATAGCCTACCACTTCAGTAGATGGTTTCTCAAAAAATGAATAAATGGAAACATAAATAAAGTGCGTGCTCTGCTGGTTACATTCTTATGAGTTATGATTCGGTGATGTGTATAACCAATATAAATTCTTCCAATATCTAAAATGCACCTTAAACGTACATAAAGATTTTCGTGCTTCTCTACCTCATTATTTGAGTAAAATTCAAAATTCTAAAAATTGATTAATGTCAAAGTGTTCAATGGTTTTGGACTATTCTGTTCAGGCTCCTCGTGTAACATTAGGGGCGGAAAATTGAGACAATATATGATGAAACATCATCTTCTACTAAAATAGCTCGAGCCTAAACTTTTGTGCTAAGTTGGTACGCTCGCTTTTACTGGTTACTAGGTCAGTAGATGGTAAGTCATTACAAACGGTATCAAAGTCGATTTGGATCCTGCAAAAGGCTATGTGACAATGTAGTGGAGGAATAGAGGCTCGAAAATGGGGTAAGAGGCCCCAAAATAATGTACCTTGGCATATAGGCCGGTTAATGGTCGCAAATGACCTGTTTTTCACATCCGCCAACTCGAGGACATTGCTTAGGGAAGATTGAGGACGTTGGTAATAAAAAGTGGGGAGATGAGAATGTGAGATCTATCCCAGATCAAGTGGAGATTAAAAACTAAGATAATATTTCACGACACACCTATTGCTACTGATTTAATAGAGTTTAAGCTTTTGGATTAAGTTGGTAGGCCCACTTTCACAAGTTATCGAGCCAGGAGATGGTGGGTCATTACATCTTGCTTATTGAGTTACCAAATGTTACAAGACCAACCAAGATGGAGGCAACAAGTTCATTAACAACTTTGGATGGTCAATACATATCTCTCAATTCTTGGAACTATATATGGTCCTCCAAGAAGCACGATCATGTCTCTTGGCCAGAGTAACAAGTGCTTGACATGTCCGGGAGAAGGATAGGGTTGGATAGGTCCCAAACACGCTCAATATGTGTTCAAGTTTTTTAAGTCTTTTTTTGGTTGGACAAGTTGGAGACACGCTTGAACCATGTTTGGGTCTACATGAAATTTTATAAAGTGGCGTAGGGTGAAAACTATAGTTTTAAAAAAGGAGCAAGAATGCCCTCTTAATAGGACAAGAAATTCTTTAGTGTTCACTTACTTCCAAAAATTCTTATACACTGAGTCTCAAGTTTTATCCGTTTGTAGATTCCTCTCAACTATTGTTGAATGAAAGTTCCATTTCTTAAGTCTAAAAGTATTTCTTTTATTGATTGCAGACAAATTAAAAGCCCTATTTGATTGATTGTTTAAAAAACACTAGATGAGAATACGATGAGAGAGAGAGAGAGAGAGAGGAGATCGAAGAGGAGGAATAGAAGATTTTGCTGATCAACCCAACAAGTGAATCCTTCGATTCTCTTTATCTCTATTTCATTGTTCTTCCTTTCTATCTTCCTTCTTGATTTTCCTCCTGCGTAAAGTTAAAGCAGAAAGAAACATTGTGTGTGTTACTCACTTCCTCATATTTTGTTCCCCCACGCTGTTTGGTGATATGGGGAGAGTGCTGGAAGTATGCTTCTTCCCCCTCACTAGAATAGATACTAAACATACAATATTGTGCATATGAATATCAAATCAATTGATTTGTATACCATAAGTGGTATTCCACCTTCTTGTGATTCCTTCAATCAATGGGGTAGAATGAGGAAGAATTGTATGTAAACTATTTATGTATAACATATATAAATATCACTGCTAAGAGAGAGAACCCTAAGTTGTCTCTCATTCCTTACCTCTATTGTTTTTCTCTCTAGTTATCGTATGTCTTCTATTCTTTTTCCAACAGATATTCTAACTTGCTATCAGAGCAAGATCTTGTGAAAGGCAATCTTTTTTTCTCTCTTAATTTCTTTTTGTTGTTAAAAAAAATTTCATTCCACTTAATTTCTTTCCATTGTTAAAGAAATTTACAAGGATGATCGACTAGGTTCGATAATACTAGTAATGATTTCTCCAGATTTTCTCTTTCAATTGATGTGCTTTTTCTATTTTTGTTGATTTCGAGAGTTTTTCGCGATCTACAATTGTCACTTGTTTGGCAAGGTTTAATGGCTACAACTGCTTGCTTGGGTGCTGACTAGGGTTGTAGGAGGCTCTACTAAGCTTATTTCTCAATTGAGGATTGGTTTTTGCACACCAACTAGTGGCGGCTAGGGCTCACGTCATGGTTTTTCTCCTTGTTTGGATCTAGCTGTGTTCATGGTTCCTTTTTCTGGTACTGTTTGGGTTCTGGTATGGTATGCGCTAAGTTGAGTTCTTGGCTTTTTTTTGGTTCTCTTTGCTGCATATCATCATCTTGATCTGAGTTTTTGAAGAGTTAGTTACTCATAGTTGGTTTTGTGAATTGCTACTACTTGCTCTTGGTTATTTGTGACCATGTTGGAAAGTGGTAAGATATTAAGGAGTCTGTGCTAAGTCCTTTAGGACTTCTTAGTGATAGCCCATCACTTTAGATTAGCCCTATTAAGTTAGATAGCAATAATTATTTGACTTTTTCCTCGGGTTGCAGTTTGGCCATGGATGGCCGTGGCTTATATGGATATTATATCTAGTGAGGCTAAACAACTGATTGTAGAGGGTTTTGCTCGCAAACGATATACTAAAGACAATGCTCTTGTTATGTCTTGGTTGTTAGTTCTATGCAACCCTCTATTAATCGTAACTTCTGACTATTCGAGATGGGCATACTGCACTAGATTAATTCTCAAACGGGTAATAATATCCATCGATATGAGTTAGAGGAAGATGATCACAGGATTTGATGATAAATCTCTAGCGGCCTATTATGCTGAGTTGACTAGTTTATGGAATGAGATCAATTACTATCATTATTTTCACGTAGTTTATACTACAGATGCAATTGAGTTTCAAAAGATGGTTGAAAAGGAATGCGTTTATAACTTTCTTGTTGGCCTTAACATTGAGTACGATAAGATCCGTGTTCATGTTTTTGCTCATGATCCATTCCCTACTTTGAGACAAGCATATGCTTATGTTTAGCAAGAGAAGAGTCGACATCATGCCATGATGCCTACTTCTAATCAGGAGCGCTCTGCCTTAGTAGTTCTACCCCACGCCTTGGAAAGCTAAGGTTTCTAAGTGTAGGGAGAAGCGTGGACCTATAGACTTTGCTCAGCTACATTGTGAGCACTATGGCAAGGCCCATCACACTATCAAGCACTGCTAGAAGCTTCATGATTATCCCCCTCAGGGTTGTGATGGTGGCCATTGTGGTCCTTTACATTCCTAAGCCCACGTCTCTTAGACTTTTGCAGGCACATCTGTGTCATTGGCACTCTTTCCCGGGATGAGTTGCATACTCTCTGGCGCCAAATGGCCAAGGTTGGCATCTCCACTTCCTCGGCTCCTTTCTCCACTTCTTCCTATAACTTTACTCGCTCAATTATTTCTGCCATTGCTGTTAGTGATTCCTCGTTTTATACTCTTTGGATCGTTGACTTAAGTGCTGTTGATCATATGATTGATTCTTATTCTTTGCTGTCGTCTTACTCTAGTTGTTTGATATAAGACCAGTCGATGGAACATTATATTCTATATCAGGCAAAAGTACTATCCATTGCTCTCTTCTATTTCTCTTTCTTTTGTTTTCCATGTTCCAAAATTTTCTACTAACTTATTATGTGTTACTAGTTCTTTAAATTGCTCAGTAACCTATTTTTTCCTACACATTGTGTGTTTTAGGAATTGGTGATGGGAGGAACGATTTATATTGATGGTGCACACATTAGTCTGTAGTTTCTAGATCTCCCTTCTGGTGAGGCACTCCAAGCAACCACCAATTCCATCATTCATCAGTTACCTCGGTGGCATTATCGTTAGGGTCACCCATCCTTTGGGTTAGCTAGGATTTTTTCCTTCTTTGGTTAAGCATTGCCTTAGAAGTAGTTCTGTTTGCGATGCTTATGAATTTGCCAAGCATAAACAATTTGTTTATCCGTCATTTAATAAACGGAGTGATTTTCCTTTTTTGATTATTCACTATGATGTTTGTGGCCATTCAGTCGTCACCTCTCTTTATGGTTATCGTTGGTTTGTCACTTTTATTGATTGTGATTCTCCTGTTACTTGGGTGTATTTATATTGTACAAAAGGTGAACTATTTTCATTTCAAAAAATTTTATACGATGGCGAGGACCCAATTTCATACCACATTTAAGATTCTCTGTGGTGATAATGGGACCAAGTATCCTGATGGAGCTTTTAGAGCCTACCTAGAGGATCATTGCATTCCTTTCTATTTGAGTTGTGTTCGTGCTCCTGAACAAAATGGAGTTGCTGAACGCAAGAATTGTCTTCTTCTTGATGTTGCTCGCTCTCTCTTCTTCACTATGAATGTTTTTAAATCTATTTGGACTAAGACAGTTCTTACAGCCACATCTTATTAATTGAATGCCTCTAGTGTTATCCTGTCTAAAACTCTTTTTGATTTACTTCTTGGATCTCTCTATGTTTTCTCTCTTTTTGCCCCGGATTTTGGTTGTACTAGTTTTATTCATGTTTCTAAACATATGGATGGGAAGTTGGATCCTAAAGTTGCTAAATGTGTCCGTCTTGGCTACTCTGCTACTCAAAAAGGTTATAAGTGCTATGAACCCCGTACTCGTTAGCTGTTTGTTAGCATAGACGGTATTTTTTTGGGAAATTGAGCCTTTTTTCCCATAACCTACAACATCTCATCAGGAGGAGCCTTAAAGTAAGGAAGAGTTTTTGATGTCGAATAATCTAGATTTGGAGTCTTAGGGCTTGTTATTTTCTTCATTGGACTCGGGGAGATGTTACTCATAGTGAGGGAGAGAAGGAAAAGATTGGTGGGAGCAAAAACGAGAAAGGCATTGGTGGACAATTGGACAGGACAGATTTGCAAACTTATTTCTCAGCATTTGAAGCATTTGACTCTTTGTGTGTCACTGCCACCTTGCCAATTGTCGTTACCGTTTCCAACTGATCCATTTGGTAATGAATCTTCAATTGTTGCTCTCAATAATTGTGATTACCTATTACTCTTAACTCTCAAGAAAGGAGTTAGGAAGTCAACCAAACATTTTATCTCACAATTTATGTTTTATGACTCCATCGTGCCTTTGTCTCTTCCATGCCCTCTATATTGATTCTGCAAGGTTGGAAGGAAGCTGTTGTAGATCGTAATTGGCCAGCAACTATGGTTGAAGAGATGACAACTTTGAAAAAGAATGACACTTTGGAGTTAGTATCTCTTTCAGAAAGGAAGAACTCAGTGGGTTGTAAATGGGTGTTCACAGTAAATCAGAAAACCGATGGTTCTGTTGAGAGATTCGAGGCTAGACTGGTTGCTAAGAGTTTTTCTCAGACTTACAGTATTGACTATTAGGAAATCTTTGCTCACATAGCAAAGATGAACTTTGTTTGAGTGATTCTCTCCTGCCTTGCCAATATGGGTGGCCTCTCCAACAGTTGGATTTGAAAAATGAGTTCCTCCATGGGATTTATAGGAAGAGATGTATATGGATGTATCATTAGGTTTTTAGTCCCATGCAACTCAGGGGAAAGGTTTGCAAATTGAAGAAGGCTCTATATGGGTAAAATAATCTTCTAGAGCCCGATTTCACATATCTTTTAAAATTATGCTGAGATTTGAATACAAATAGTCATGTAAATCATACTATTTTTATTAAGCAAGTTAATGATAAGATTACAATTCTTATTGTGTAGGTTAACGATAGAGTGGTGATCGGTAATGATGCAAAAGTGGTTTTTTTATCTCAAGACACGTCTAGCTAAAGAGTTATAGATGATAGATCTGGGGGTGTTACAGTATTATCGTGGTATTGAGGTTGCCCGATCTGATAAGGGCATGCTTATTTTCCCAAGAAACTATATCCTTGAGCTCTTGGAGGAGACATACATTCTAGGTTGTCGACTAGCAAATTCACTTACTAAGGTTAATCACCTTAGTAGTAGTGATAGAAAGCTTGTAGATAAGAGAAAATATCAAAGAATTATGGGGAAATTGGCGTACTTATCTCACAACAGACCTGATATTTTATATGTTGTGGGAGTTGTGAGTCAGTTTATGCTTGATTGTCGTACTATACACTTAGATGCAATTTGTCGTATTTTGAAATGCCTGAAGTTTGCTCCAGAAAAAAGAATTTTGTTCTCCAACCATGGTCATATGAGGTTTGAAGCTTATATGGATGCAGACTGGGTCGACTCTATTGACAATAGAAGGTTTACGTCGGGTATAATACTTTTGTAAGAGAAAATTTAGTTACTTAGCGAAGCAAATAGCAGGCAGTGGTAGCTAAATCAAGTGCAGAGGTTGAGGATAGGGAATGGCCCATGACATTTGAGAACTTGTGTGGTTGCAAGTGCCATTAAATGATTTGGGGATTGAGGGTGATGGTCATATGAAATTGTATTGTAACAATAAGGTAGCTATCAATATTATTTATAACCTAGTGCAACATAATATAACAAAGCATATAGAGATTGACATACACATTATCATAGAAAACTCAGCAAGGGCTTGATTTGTTTTCTCTTTGTGCAGTCCGTGAAGCAATTATCATATATTTTTACTAAAAGGTGTAATAGTAAACTGTTTCACCTTATTATGTGCAAGTTCGGTATGAGAAATATCTATGCACCAACTCGCGGCGATGGTGACCTTGGAGGTTGTCGGTGCTGCTGGTGCTGATGACTGGTGGGGGGGTTGCTGAGGCAGTGATGACGAGTGAAGGTAGCAATGGCAACACGAGGAGGCAGAGGTGCGAGTGAAGGTGGCGGCGGTGTAAAGGCCTTGGGTCAATCAATGCCTCGGATCGTGACTATTCTGACACCTCTAGTTGTGCTTGACGGCTAGGGTTCTGTCGATATTGGCATATATCGTGGCTTGAACAGTGAACGATGACGGAAAAGGATGGTGCGGCAATGGACCGATTCAACTCTGATACCAAATGACGCATGACCAATAGATGAAAAAGAAGAGCAATTAGGGATTATGAGAGAAAAGAGAGATTAAGAAGAAGACAGAGAGGGGAGGGAGAAATCACAAAATAATCACTCAATTATTATTAATTCAAGTATGCTCAATACATTGAAAGACCATATTATTTGTAAACCTAAATTCTAATTAAAAATACAAACTTGAATCCTTAACTAGAAGAAACAAAATAATATAATATATTAATTAACTAGATAGAGAAATAAAATAATATCTAAATAATATACAATGCCATATATTATATGCATTACTTGATCAAGTGCTGAGGCTAAGTATAGGGATATGACTCATGACATTTGAGAACCTGTGTGGCTGCAAGAATGGGGGATTGAGGGTGATGGTACTGTGAAGATGTATTGTGACATGAAATTGTATTGTGACAATAAGACCGCTATCAACAGAATAAAGCACATAGAGACTAACAAGCATTTTATCAAAGATAAACTGTGCAAGGGTTTGATTTGTATGATCTTTGTGCAGTCCATGAAGAAATTAGCATATATTTTTATTAAAGGGTGTGATAGTAAAGTATTTCACCTTATTGTGTATAAGTCAGGTATGGGAAATTTTTATACACCAACTTGAGGGTGAGTGCTTAGTTATTAGTTATTTCCTTTAAGGGTATTATTGTACATTGGTCTATTTATATATAAATATAGTGCTAAAGGAAAGTACCCTATGTTGCTTTCTCATTTTCTATCACTATTGTTTTTCTTTCTAGTTTCCGTCTGTCTTCTATTCTTTTTTCTACAAATGTATGGACTCATATCTATATAATTTGATAATTTCTACCTGTATGTGCTATTTTGTTAAGTCAATGCTATTAGCAGAAATTTTAAAAAATAGCTTGAACTTTTTTTACTCCTACCTCAATGCCCGCTACTGCCCATTTGACGGACTTCCTACTACAAAATTTAATTACTATATTTAAAACTAATCATATATCTTTGAATATTGAAAAACAAATAAGACATGGTGTTAGAATCTCAATGCAAGTGTCTTCTGTTTGGAATTTTTCATACATAATAGCTAACCTTGGAAGTGAGTGATATAATACAAAAGTTGTAATTAGTATTTGAAGTTTACAAATGTAGCTAATATACACCGACATATTAGTATTTTGGGGTCTGTTTTGGCATGCATCAATTTTTGGGTGCATATTGTATGCCCACTTGTACCCGAGCCTAAATTTGCATAATCAAAGTCAAAGTTGAAATAACCAAACACCAATCTAAAATAGCCAAAGGGGTGTACACCATACCTGGTTATTGGTGCATACAATAGTGCCCTAAATTTGCATAGTTAAAGCCTAAATTTTGTAAAACCAAAGGCAAAATTGAAATAACCAAATAAGATGCTCACCATTGAATTTGTCTAATATTTTTTTGTTTAGCACGAATCTCACTACAGGAGGAAGATTTATTTCACATGATTCTTTTATCTTCTGCAGTGATTCGAACTCCATTATCCTATAAAGCAGGCCCCCGTATGATGCACCAGATTTGTAACCTTCATAATCATATTATCAACTATTTAGTTTTAATTTTACTTTTATACATTTGTGAATTTATATAATATTTAACCAAAACTGACTTTATTGTTGAAGAAACTCTAGGAGTTTTAAAATAACAAAACCAAATCAAACTAAGCTTTTGCCTCAATCAATTGGGATCGGATACATGAATCATTTTATGCCATTTTATTATGTTAAGAGCCATATCTTCAGTTAGTTTTAATAGGTTCATATCTTTTCTTAATACGGCATCTAATGTCAATTTAGGTCTACTCCTCCCTCTAGTGTTTTCATTACTCATAATCTTATCGCTCTTTCTAGTACTGCATCATCTGGTCTACATAATTGGCTTATTGAAAGCCATCCTTGTTGAGAATTTAAAAGTTTTTATACAAAAAGATTAAAAATAGAATGTCATCCATATCATATTCACATATAATTAGCGAGTCTAAAATAGAATTTCATTCCTATTTAATTTGAAAACTTGGAAATTTTTAAATGAAAAGCTCAATCGAAATTTCTATTCATAATTAGGGATGGGAATTTGACTTGTCCCAACCTTGACCCCCCATGCCCCTCCTACCCTGAACGGGTTTTCCCTGCCCAATAATGAAGCAGGGCAGGATGGCTTTTTTTTCTCCTGCCATATCTGCCCCCAATTATATTTAATCAAATGCTTTTGTTTGCATGCATATGCAAAGTTATTTTTAAAATATAACAACACTAAAACATAAAATTATTATAATTAATTTTCATCTCGATCTCTATTTCTTTTGTTATCCTTTTAATTCATATCACTCATTAACTGTGGTCCCTCATGTGAATCAACGTTTCGAATATGTAGTATATTATTATAAACATTATGAAGCCTTTAAAGTTAAAGGTATTTTAACCCAATTTATAATATTTTTATGAGGAAACAATGTGTTATGACATTATTGGTTCTCCAACTATTTTCTTTTCTATCTAAATTTTAATAAATTCCCTTACAAATATATTAGTTCTTTACCTATCACATTTTTTTAGTATTTCTTACAACTTTCTTTTTAGAAGTTTACATGATGTTGTATGTACAATATGGCTTACTGTGTTTTCTTGAGAGTTGAGATTAATTGGGTTGTTTAACAAACCCAAATATCATGTTTAAAATCTAATATTTATGTCCCATGCAAAGCACAAATTGGTTGCTAGAATTAAAAGGCCCAAATTCATTGTTTGCGACTACTTAGTACTATCTTTTGATTTTTTTGAATATATTTGCTTTTTAATTTTCTTATTTTTTTTAGTGTTTGATTGAAGAAAGGATATATTTAATGAGAGAAAGGGAGACCAGCAAAAATGTGGATAGATTTAAGGAAAAAAGGAAGGTTGGGGAAACAAAAGATGCATGAAAGAGGGAAGAATGTGCCACATGCACTTTTATTTTTTGGAAATTTTAGAAAGTTGCCGTATGGAAGTTTCCTTTGGTTGATAATAAATTAAGTCATTTTAAAATTGAAAAATTGTTTGGTAGAAGCTTCCTTCTGGGCATCTAATCAATGGATTGCCTTTTTTTTTTTGAAAAAGTAGTAAAATGGAGTAGCCAATAGTTGCTTTGTGAATTATTCTATAAATTCAAAAATCAAAAAAAAAAAAAGAAGAATGGGGTTTTGGAGCTTCCATAGGCACTCACAAAACACCCTAATGTATTATAAACATAAAATGATTTGTGTAAGAATCTATTGTGTTATATTTTTATTATAGTGTTTATTCCAACAAGCTAGTTTAAAAAAGTAAATGAAAAAGGAAGAAAGAAAAATATGAAATGGCACTTTCTTGTTTCTTTAATGGCAAGCTTTTTTGTTTTCATATCAGATAAGTTGTGTTATCTATGATTCATTGGAACAAAAAAAATGCCCGATTA
>JAOTRH010000026.1:12181778-12210652 GCA_034768845.1 Heliamphora exappendiculata | reverse complement strand
TTCTAAATATTTTGATATTGAAAGCTTCCAGTCCGTTGGGAATTTTAACTTGGACAATTGGATGAGTGGGTTTATTTGGATTTTGAATTTCTTTAACACTAGTTTTCATTACTAGTTTGGGGAGTCTCTCCTATGTATTGTTTAACTTTATTCTAGTTGAAGTGTGAAGAATTTAATGAGTAGGGTTTGAGAGAAGAAGAGAGAAAGAGAAGGAGAGAGAGAGAGAGAGAGAAAAATAGGTTTAAGGAACTTAATCAACTCCTTGCATCTTTTTATATTAAAAAACTCTACGACATAAGAATAATAGTACCCTTAGTACCAAAAATAAAGACTAACAAATACTTTTAACCATGCCGTTGCCCTTTTATTAAACTTTGTTTTCAATGCTAGCAAACATCATCTTTTGTGCTTCTAGAAGGTTAGATTATCATAATTGCATTTCCAACATCCATTTTTTCATGCGCTGTGAGAAAAATTGATAATAGCGTTAAGTCATCAATTGTCAAATACTCCCCCTCATCTATTAAGAAAGAGGTTCAACAATGTATATTAAACTATCTAATCCTATCCTTTATCTGCGATCCTGACTCGCACGTGAAGCAGTTGATAAACTGAACTGTACGAGTGCACCAACACGCATACATAACATGATCCGCAATAACTAACATAATAAGAAAACAAACAAATATCACGAGATATAAACACATGACCTCTTGGAATCAGAGCTCTGTTACTTTGCTAAGTTACCAATTGTCCTAAAACTTAAGTTGTTAGAAAATAGGTTTAATAATATATATAAATTTATCCAACATTCTCATTGCACATGAGGCGAGTGTTGTAAGCTAATAGGGTTTAAATGCATTACAAACTAGAAGGGTTTCAATTGTAATTCTTCTAGCACCATGAACCCCCACATGGGAAAAAATTCACGCACACGGGAGGGGGTCAACAATGCTATTGACACACTAAAGTATACTAAAAAATATACTAACTACTCACAAGTATTAGCGGGCTCCACCATTAGTTACTGTGGGCCCAACTACACTTGTAAATATTTAGTGTATTTTTTTAGTACACGTTTTTGTGTATGTAGCATTTGTCTTTATTCCGTCATTGTACTTTTCCTCGTGGCTGATGAGTCTGCCGGTTGGAAATTTGCAGTTACCATTGGCCAGTGACGTTGATTTAGATTCCATTGCTCTTATAACTGAAGGATTTAGTGGAGCTGACCTCCAAGCTCTCCTCTCGGATGCACAGCTTGCTGCCGTTCATGACCTTCTAGACAATGCCGATAGCAACAAATCTGGAAAAGTGCCGGTCATCACCCACAGCCTTCTGAAGTCTGTTGCATCCAAGGCAAGACCGTCTGTGTCAGAAGTCGAAATGCAGCGATTATATGGCATTTACAATCAATTCTTGGATTCAAAAAGATCCGTTGCTGCACAGGTCTCTCTCTCTCTCAAATATGTTTGGAGTTTCGATAAGAGTGTATTAGATTGCATAAGACATAATATAAGTCCACATATATATCTCTAAATGGTGTTGGAGTGATTTTGTCATATCGTATTTGTGCTGATACGACTTATACGATTAATAACATTACAGTGACATAAAATGTGACAACATCAGTCTTATACAATGAATATAAATTAAAGTTGTCGTCGTATGACCTGGAGGTTACGGGTTTGAGGCGTGGTAGTAATCTCTTCCGAATGTAAGGTAAGGTTGCATACTATAGATTTATTGTGGTCTGCCTCCTCCTCATACCCTGCATACAAGGGAGTATAGTGCATCGTACTGCCATTTTTTTATAAGAAATGATAAGATAAATTTTCACTCCAAAGGTTAACGGATTGGATAAAAGCTTTATTGAATTTACTCCAAACATGGATATGATAGGATATATTTCCAATCCTTCCCTATAGGATGACGTAAAAGAGAGATATGTCCCGTCCGTTCAGTATGCACTGAATTAGATTATATTGTTGTTGGACCGGCCAGTGAGTAGTCCTGCTCTTATCGGAACCTCAAACACATCTTATTTTCTCTTTCTAGATTGATGTTTATTATGTGACTAATAAGCAACTTGTTTGCAGTCAAGAAGTGCGAAAGGCAAAAGAGCAACTCTAGCCTGAGGAACTAAGCAGCAACTCTACGGTGAAGGGATGTGAAAAGCAAATGGGCAGTAGTAATAAAATTAAGAGTTAATTAGTGTTTAGTTCTATTTAAAGAAGTTGTAAGATAATTAGTCCTCTTCATTTTATTTTAATGTTTTAGTCCCATTTTTTAATTTAAAAATATCATTTTCACAGTTTTGCCCCTATTAAATCCTGGGTCAACTTTTATTCGCATGCCGATGAGAAATCGAAAGGTTCTAAAGCATCCTGGGTTCAAATTTTTGGTTACTGAAATTTAGCAGTTTCAGTGTTGTTTTCTTAAAATGTGAAATTTACCCCCATAAACTAATGAAGTGTTTAAAAAAAATGTGACTTATGAGAAATTTAACAGTACCCTTAAAAATCTGATAATTTTAGCAGTTTCTTCGTTGTTCTTGGTTAATATGTGAGATTTATAAATCTTATATATTTGTTCAATAAGTTGTGAAATTTATAAGTGATTAGGGATTAGGTGAAATTTAGCAGTTTCTATGTTGTTTTCCTAATGAAACCAAATAAAACTAAGTTTTTGTTTTAACTAATTGGGTCGGTTATATGAATTTTTTTACACTATTCTAATATGTTAAGAACCATATCTTTAGTTAGATTTAATAGATTCGTTCAATGTTATATTCCTAAAATGGGGAATTCAAAGGCGGGTGGATCCTTTTTCAGAATTAGTGGGATTGATTTTCATAAACTAAATAGTGAATTTTAAGAAATTGACTAGATTTCAGTACGCAATTTGAATTTTTGAATGTTAGTTGGAGCCTTCAATTTTTGTTAGACTTTAGGATTATTGCGGCCATTATAACTTGTTTGTCTTGTCTGATAACTAGTTTAGCTTGGATGAGATTTAACAATGAAATAAAATTAGTATAAAAACTATGAGCAAGATTGGAAGTAATAAAGTTAAATTAATTTTTACGTATTTAATTTACATTTTCTCTACCACAACTATGCCCAACTCTATTTTATCACTCCAAATTCCACCTTGTCACCACCATCATGATAGCTGTAGCTGTCATTGTCATTGTTATTGTCATTGTCACTCTTACCACTATGCTATCATTATAAAATCCACTCCCCACTATGCTATCACTATAAAACTCACTATTATTATTGCAGCCACTACCATCATAGGTTTACCACTGCCATGCTACCACTCTTACCAGGCCACGATCATTGTTGCTATTACTCCCACCACCCCATGTACCACTCCCATTATACCACCACGATAGTCCTACCACCATTAGGTCAAACTACTTTCGGCAATAAACTCTTATGTTGTGCGTTCTCTTATGATCTTTCTTTCTTATTATTTGCATCTCCTTAGATACACTTTTAATATCAAAGCCATCTTAAATTATCTTCCTCATTGCAGCTTAAAGGACTATTTGGAGGTTATACTTCGTTTTATCTCCTTTCTTTAAAATGGATGCTCAAGGAACTGCTGAGATGGATTGTAGACCCCAAAAAAATAGATAGAACACTTGACAAGGAGTGGAGGGCACTTCAAGTCGGCACACCTAAAAAAATGAGAACCAAGCAAAAGAGCAGAAGAAGAAGATGATGATCATTCAATTTTGAGATAGCTAAAGAAAGTTCAAGCCAATGTCAATACTTGGAGCTGCTTGTGGCGTTACATAAGTATTGGCATGTAGCTTTAAAAGCACTAAACAATATGAATATTCCTTTCGATACAACTCCCAAGCAACTAGTAAGTATGGTGGTTTGAACTAAGAAGTTTAATAGGGTCGCCTTCACTGACATAGACTTCTCCTTTAAAGGGTTATCACACAATAAACCTCTGCATGTAACAGTTAAGTGTCTAGAAAAGTGGGTGTTAGTGGTGCTAATTGCATTATATCTGCATTGAAGGTGTTTCCGCTTTAGATATCCTACTATTTAGGCCTGAGAACGCAAGATTTTACACTGAGCACACATGGGGTGAGAGCTTATAATAATAAAAGGAGGAATGTTCTGGGAATAGTAATTGTTATAACTATGGGACCTCATGAGACCAAGGTAAAGTTTCATGTCCTTGATGTATTGACTTTTTTCAATTTACTTTTGCGAAGGCTGTAGTTGTATGATCTAGTTGTTTCGTCCACATTACACCAGAAGATCAAGCTCACGAAGAATAAAGCAGTACTAACCATATTTGAAGAGTCCAACATTCAAACACTTCCAAGTGACAATACACCTCTTCTCAAGATCTAGCATGATGAAGAGCAAATTTGATTTTGTTGAGACACATGCTATACAAGCACTCCTGAAACAAAAAGAGAAGTATATGAATTCACAGGCTATAATCATGTTGAACATAATGCCTTCTTTCCGAGAATGGTGTGAGGACCCGATTTTAAATCACATGATTAGGAACGATAAACCGATAGAAGTTAGGATTATTAGTTTGAGGTTAGGGTGAGATTAAGAACCCTAGAAAGCTAAATCCATAATCGAAACTTGGATCCAAAACCCTAAGGCAGGATATTAATCTTTTCACTAAAAGAATTATTAAAATTGTCCTAAATGAGATAAACCCTAAAATTTCTTAAGGTAAGAGGAATTACCATTTAATCCAAACAAAGAAGAAATATGCTCAAAAGGCCAAAATTGAAAAGGAGTAAAATTTTGTCCCACTATTCAATTAAAACAAGAAAATGAAAAAAAATAAAATAAGGCAATAATACCCCATGGCCAGCCATGCCATGGAGATGTGACAAGTCAATTGTTTCTTTTATTAAGTTATGTATCTTATATCCTAATACAAAATCCCACACTCCAAGTCCCCTGTAAATCTAAAAATCATATATGTAAATATACATAAATATACGAATAAATGCAACTATAAAATAGGTTTTATAAGATTTAGATTAAACCAATTAAAATTTAGTACACTAAATTCTAATTAAAAGTTAAAAATGATACATCTTTACAAAAAAGCTTAAATTGACCAATGTGTCATCACATACATAATTAATTGATTTCTAAAATAAGCATAAATTGTAGAATTGATATGTGAGACCCTGACTCGTTTTCTTTTTAGGTGTTTTTCGACGCGCGTTTCGTATTTATATGATAGCATGTTTTTATATACTTTTGATGCATGATCGGGGTTAGATATGCATGCGGGGCAGGTTTTCGGGACTGTAGAGCGTTGCGGTGCGAATTTTAAAAATTAAAAAAAATTATTTTGAAGGTCTATAAATATCTGGAGTTAGATATTTTCAATAGATATTTTCAAAAGATATTTTCAAAACGTTTTCAGTAAGTTTTCTTTTTCTCTCTGCCTTCTCTATAAGTTTTCGGGTGCCCGGGGCTCGGTTTTCAACGATCAGACAGCGGATCCTTAATTTTGGTATGATGGGTTACGCGTTCATCCGGACGAAATTTTATTTCGACAAAACTCGATTTTGCACGTGGTTCGAGGTATTGAGTTTTTAACTCACCGAGGTGGGATCCTAGACTCTCATGTTTTATAAGGGTGTTACATGTAATCGTGTGTGTTTTTTACGGTTAGATTGCTGTAGATTTGATTTTATGTTCAAGTTGGGTTTTTGGGTTAAAAATCATTTTTCGGTGATTTCGGTGGATGGAATGGGGTGTCGGGTGTTTCTTTCGTGGTTTTGGTATTAGGTTTTGGCGTGTGGATGTCCAAGAGTGTTGGATTGGAGTTTCAAGGCGTTGATTCAAGGTTTGGAGGGTTGAAATCGTGGCTAAAAAATGGTTCCCGTGGGAGATCAGTTGATTGGGCCTAGGAGGTCAGTCGACTGAACTTGGGAGGTCAATCGACTGAGATGGTTCTGTTTGGGGTTTAGTCGACTGGACCTAGTAGGTCAGTCAACTGATATGTTTCTAGTTTGGGTTTTTGGCTTTCCAGCATATTTTCAATCGAATGGGTGTGGGGGGCCAGTCGATTGGGGTCTTGTGTGAGCGTTTGGTGTGTGGTTTGGTGGTTGGGTTTCGGGGTTCGATTGATCGTGTTGTGATTTCAGGGGTCGCGTAGTGGCCTCGGGTGTTTGTTTAAATGCCATCCTTGGATGACGTGCATGGTTAGACGTGGGTGTTGGTGCACGGTTAGGTGCGTCGTGTTTATTCGCCGTTGGGTTTGTGTTTGGCGCGAGTGGGCGTCGTGGGTTGTGATGGCTATGTTGGGCGTGTTCGGGCCCGTGGTCCTTTTTCGAAAAGGGTGTTGATTTGTGAGAACCAGGTTTCATGAGTTGAGTGTTGGCCTTTGAGTTAGGCGTGATTTTGTGGGTTATTTGTAGTCTATGTGAGTGGATGTCGGTTATGTGACGAGTGGCGTCATGATGTGAAAGTTATATGTGATTTTGTGCATTTATAACTTAGTATTATTTATGCATGATGTAAGACGAAAATGTGGTCTTACGTGATATTGGTATGTATGTTAGCCCTGGCTAATGATGGACGAAAATGTGGTATGGTATATGTTAACCCTGGTTAACGATACATGTGTGCGTGTGTGGGTATCGGTATTGAAGGGACGGAAACGTGGTCTTAATGATACATTCTTGTGTGCGAGAATCAGACGGACGAAAACGTTGTCCTGATGAAGCACTTGTGCGTGAGTCTGAAGGACGGAAACGTGATCCTAAAGACGTGTGTGTGAATCTTTAGGACGGAAACGTGGTCCTAACAATGGATATTTGCTGGTGCGAATATCGGAGGGATGGAAACGTGGTCCTAACGGTGCACTTGTGTGTGGGTATTTGAAGGACGAAAATGAGGTCCTAACAATGCATGTTTGCTGGTGCGAATATCGGAGGGATGGAAACGCAGTCCTAACGGTGCACTTGTGTGTGGGTATTTGAAGGACGAAAACGAGGTCCTGAAGATGCATGTGTTATGTGTATTGCACGGGTTGTGTGCGTTGTGAGTGTTGCACGGGTTGTGTGCGTTGCGTGCGTTGTATGCATGGGTGGCATGTGTTATATTAGATCAGGGCGGCGGTCCTTCGGTGAAAGCCTGAGAGGGTGCATGGATTGCATGAGTTATTTCTGGTTGTTATAGAACTATTGTCAGGGCTTGTGAGCCGATTTAGATATGTATTCATGTATTGCATATATATCTATTATCTTTGGGACTCGTGTAAATCGTATTATAAAACTGTTTTCAAACCGTTTTAAGGCTTGAAAGAAAGTCTAAAACTGCATCTCGTTTTCCTTGCATATTTAGCTTAGATGGCATGCATTATCTAGTATCTGCTGAGCTTTGATTTACAGTGTGGGATTTGAATTTTTTTTTTTAAGTATCGGTCACGCAGGTTGATCTAGAGGTACCGGAGGGGCGAAAGATCTGTAGTATTCCTTTTTGGTAGTTTTGAACATGTATGCTGTAACTTATTTTTTGACGTTAGACTGTGTAATGTAAGCCGTTTGGCGATTATATACAATGCATGTATGGTTTAATTTGAGAGTGCATTCTCGGGTTGGTTGTTTGTGGGTGTTTCACGTGACTCGGAGTTTGGGGTGTGACAACTTGGTATCAGTGCTCTGGGTTCGAATACCTAAGAGTCGTGGAAAGAGAGTGTATCCCGTGTGAGGTTGATTGCGTGTGCTTGACTGCATGTGTTTAGATGTTTTGATAACATGAACGTGTTAGCATGTTAAGCATGAGTATGATGTGTATATGTGAGCATGGAGGTGGAACTGTAGGATTGATTAGTCTTACCTTTGGGTGTTTGGAATAACAAACTTGGGAGCCAAGTTAGAAACGCGTTTAGCTGACGTAATTTCTAGCGGGGAATCTGAGTAGGTTTTCCAGATTGACGTGTCATTCTTGTTGGTTCTCCTTGGTATGTGGGGTTTCGTTTAGCATGAACCTATGTGGTTATGTGTTAGCATGTTTATGTGGTTAGCGTTTATGTTCATGCTATGTGCTGCATCTTATGTTATGTCTATTTCCTATAGACGCGATGTCCACGTTGGGAGGACGAGGCCGTGGTTGAGGCCGTGGCCGTGGTTTTGGCTGAAGGGACATTCCAGTCCCAGTTATTGGGGATGCTAATGCACCCCAAGGACCTATTGACAGAGATCTATTACGTGAGATGGTCGGCTCCATCCGACAGCTGGCTGAGGCCTCTAGGAAAAGAGAGAGTGTACCTGAACCGAGGGCGATGGTCGCAATGCGCGAGTTTTGATGTCTGGACCTTCCTACCTTTTTTGGGATCACAACCCCACGGTAGCCACTGAATGGTTGGAGCTGGTTACGAGGATCTTGGACACGCTTTAGATAGAAGAAGATGATCTGAGAGTTACTTTTGTTGCCTTCCAGCTGAGGGGGAGTGCCCATATGTGGTGGAAGTTTCCTAGAACTACAGTTGGAGGCACTTGG
Source organism: Heliamphora exappendiculata (assembly GCA_034768845.1). Classification (NCBI taxonomy): domain Eukaryota; kingdom Viridiplantae; phylum Streptophyta; class Magnoliopsida; order Ericales; family Sarraceniaceae; genus Heliamphora; species Heliamphora exappendiculata. The sequence continues at coordinate 12,202,136 of JAOTRH010000026.1, read as the reverse complement.
GAGGCATTCATAAAGGTTTTTCTGGAGAAATATTTTCCTGCAACTTTGAGGGATCAGTACAGAGAGGACTTCTTTTTCCTGATTCAGGGGACGATGACAGTAGTCGAGTATGAGACTGAGTTTACTAGCTTATCCCTATTTGCACAGGAGATTGTGCCCATCGATGAGTTCCGTACAAAGAGGTTCGAGAGGGGTTTGAGGCCCGCTATCAGAGATCGAGTTGCAGTATTCAGGATGCATGTTTTTACAGAGTTAGTGGAGACCGCCATGAAGGAGGAAAACACTATGAACGAGACGCGCAAAGACAAATACAGTAGGGGTCAACAAGACGAGGGACGTGCATAGTCCCGGGGATGCAATGATAAGCATCAACAGACGTCTGGTCCGAGTTCGTATCCAGTGGGGTCGTATCAGCCATAGGTTTCTATATTCTCGCCTCCCGTAGTCTCAATGGGAAGGCCGGAGCAGAGGGGGTTGATTTGTTATCGATGCAGGCAACCTGGGCATCCTGTGACGAATTTCTTACAGTCGAAGTAGTCCCAAAGTTTGGCTCCAGGGAAGGGAACTGCCAATTTTCTATGGGTGTGGTCAGGCATGACATATTCGCAGGACTTAGCCCTAGAGAGAGGATGCGCCGAGTACAGTGGGCACACCAGAGGGTTCGTTTGTGCTGGATCGACAGCAGCATCCTGTAATTCAGACTTTCCGAATTGTAGGTTGGAGTGCTTTAGTTCAGTCAGTATGCAGCCGGCAGCGCCAGGCTTTGGCGGACAAGGCAGAGCGACACTGCCACGAACGTATGCCCTTATAGCTCCCAGTTCTTCTAGGGCGTTAGTTGTACCAGATGATGCAGATATGCCTTTAGCAAGCAGAGGTACTTTCTGAGTATGCAGGCCTTGGGCCAATTCTTCATTGTATCTGTTTGGGAGTTGGTGATGGATTCCGTGGGTGATGTGTTCCATTGAGGCAGTGGTTGGTGACGATGTGAAGTTAGGGTGAGTTGTAGATCCCGTGTCTTTGAGATAGTTGGGCATTGTTTAGGATACCTGATCTTGTTTGACTATATCTTAAGAATGGTTTGGCTGATCATCTCATATGCTTGTGTCGATTGCGATCGATGGTTTGTTTTCGTTTGACTTTATGCTAAATTTTGAGGGGAAAATTCCTTTAAGGGAGGTACAGTTGTGAGACCATGATCCGTTTTCTTCTTTGGCGTTTTTCGACGCGCATTTCATGTTTATGTGATAACATGTTTTTATATGCTTTTGATGCATGATTGGGGTTAAATATGCATGCGGGGCAGGTTCCTGGGGTCATGGAGTGTTGCGGTACGAATTTTAAAAATAAAAAAAAAATATTTTGGAGACTTATAAATATATGGAGTTATATATTTTTAAAAGATATTTTTAAAACTTTTTCAGTAAGTTTTTTTTTCTCTCTGCCTTCTCTATAAGTTTTCAGGGGCCCGGGGCTCGATTTTCAACGATCAGACAGCGGATTCTTACTTTTGGCACGATGGGCTACGCGTTCATCCGGATAAAATTTTATTCTAGCGAATCTCGTTTTTGCACGTGGTTTGAGACGTCGAGTTTTTAACTCACCAAGGTAGGATCCTAGACTCTCATGTCTTATAAGGGTGCTACATGTAATCGTGTGTATTTTTAACAGTTAGATTATTGTAGATCTAATTTTATGTTCAAGTTGGATTTTTGGGTTAAAAATTATTTTTTGGCGATTTCGGTGGATGAAATCGGGTGTCGGGTGTTTCTTTCGTGGTTTTGGTGTTAGGCTTGGACGTGTGGATGTCCGAGGGTGTTGGATAAAATTTTTGAGACATTGATTCGAGGTTTGGAGAGTTGAAACCATGGCTTAAAAACGGTTCCTGTGGGAGATCAGTCGACTGGACTTAGGAGGTCAGTCTACTGGATCTTGAGTTTGGGAGGTCAATTGACTGGACTTGGGAGACCAGTCGACTGAGATGGTTATGTTTGGGGTTCAGTCGATTGAACCTAGTAGGTCAGTCGGCTAAAATGTTTCTGATTTGGGTTTTTGGCTTTCTAGCATGTTTTCAGTCGACTGGGCGTGGGGGGCCTGTCGACTGGGGTCCTGTGTGGACGTTTGGTGTGTGGTTCAGTGGTTGGGTTTCGGGGTTCGGTTGATCGTGTTGTGGTTTTGGGGGTTACGTAGTGGCCTCGGGTGTTTGTTTAGATACCATCCTTGGGTGACGTGCATGGTTAGATGTAGGTGTTGGTGCACGGTTAGGTGCGTCGTGTTTATTCGCCGTTGGATTTGTGTTTGGCGTGAGTGGGCGTCGTGGGTTGTGATGGCCGTGTTGGGCGTGTTCGGGCCTATGGTACTTTTTGGAAAAGGGTGTTGGTTTGTGAGAACCGGGTTTCATGAGTTGAGTGTTGGCCTTTGAGTTAGGCATGGTTTTGTGGGTAATTTGTAGTCCATGTGAGTGGATGTCAGTTATGTGACGGGTGGCGTCAAGATGTGAACGTTATATGTGATCTTGTGCATTTATAACTTTGTTTTATTTATGCATGATGTAAGACAAAAATGTGGTCTTACGTGATATTGGTATGTATGTTAGCCTTGGCTAACGATGGATGGAAATGTGGTATGATATATGTTAATCTTGGTTAACGATGCATGTGTGTGTGTGTGTATCGGTATCAAAGGGACGAAAACGTCGTCCTGATGATGCACTTGTGCGTGAGTCTGAAGGACGAAAAAGTGGTCCTAAAGATGTGTGTATGAATCTACAGGATGGAAACGTGGTCCTAACAATGCATGTGTGCGGGTGCGAATATTGGAGGGATGAAAATGTGATCCTAACGATGCACTTGTGTATGGGTATCTGAAGGACGGAAACGAGGTCCTGAAGAGGCATGTATTATGTGTGTTGCACGGGTTGTGTGTGTTGTGAATGTTGCACGGGTTGTGTGCATTGCGTGCGTTGTATGCACGGGTGGCATGTGTTGCATTAGATGGGAGTTGCGGTCCTTCATTGAAAGCCCGAGAGGGTGCATGGATTGCATGAGTAATTTCTGGTTGTTATAGAGCTGTTGTCAGGGTTTGTGAGCTGATTTAGATATGTATTCATGTATTGCATATATATCTGTTATCTTTGGGACTCGTGCGAGTCGTATTATAAAACTGTTTTCAAATTATTTTAAGGCTCAAAAGATATTCTAAAATTGCACCTCGTTTTCCTAGCATGTTTGGCTTATATTGCATGCCTTGCTAGTATCTGCTGAGCTTTGGCTCACGGCGTGGGATTTAAAATATTTTTCAGGTATCGGTCACGCAGGTTGATATGGAGGTATCGGAGGGGCGGAAGATCTGTAGTCTTTCTTTTTGCTAGTTTTGAACATGCATGCTGTAACATATTTTTCGGTGTTGGGGCCGTGTATTGTAAGCCGTTTGGCGATTATATGCAATGCATGTATGATTTAATTTGATAGGATATTCTCGAGTTGGTTGTTTATGGGTATTTCACGTGACCTGAAATTTGGAGCGTGACTTGATAAGTTTATCATAAAATCATTAAATAATTTTTAGAAGTGTGGCATTTATATTACCTATTTTATTGAGAAATTTTAGAAGTGTTCTTCATAAGAGTTGTAGAGATTTTTCTAATCTAGCTCATATCAAAAAATTTAATTTTTCTATAAAATCTAGGAGCCCCAAAAGCATGTTATAAATTCTATTACAATGTTAAATTGTATCTAGACTAAGTCGTTAATTAAGTGTGCCTAATGTAAATTAATTATTGGAAAATTAAGTGTGTAATGTTATAATTTGCAAAAGTATGCTATTTATGATTGTTAAATTTTAGTTGAGGTTGGGAATCATTTAATATATAGATTGTATCTTGTGCATTCCATAGGTTGTACTTTGTGCATTGCATGGGTTGTACCTTACGCATTACACCTTGTACATTCACCCTGTTCGTTAAATGCATGTTTTACCAGAGTTGGTTGTTCGACCGAATCTTGGTTTGTTGTTGAGAGCGCCCTGGAGTATAAAACTCTTTTTGGGGTATATTCCCGTCAAACACCTTGAGTGCGTCTCCGGTGTGGTTATATTTTTGGATTAATCCCGACAGATATCCTGGGAGCGTATATTGAAATTTCTGATATAATATCTTGGACTTTGGATTAACGCCAAGCAGGACATCACAGACTCATAAAGTATGCAGCGTAGGCTAGCCTAACCCACGCCGTTGTGATTTAGGATAAAACAATTATGATATGTAACCCGACAATGCGGTTATCGCTTCACAGTGAGGGTCAATTATGGTGTCTTAAGAGGTCAAGTGCCAACAAAGTCTATTCTTTGGATTTTCTGGCAAGGAGTCCAAGTGCTCGGTTTGTGGTCGATCGTTGGGTTGGTCATCATGCATCGCATTATCATCATATTATTTGTTGAATGCGATAGACATTACTAACTGTTATCATAATATGAAATTCTATGATATCATGTTCTTGATTGGTGACTTAGGTTGAATTATATTTTGAGAAAACTTAGTAGGATTTTAAGATTTTTTTTCTAGGTTCTGGCCCACGGCGTTGATGTTGTAGGTGAAGATGAAGGTTTCGTTGCTGCAGAAGATTTACTGAAGGATCAGGAGTTGGAGGCAACCCAACGAGATCAATTTTGAACCTTTTCCTTGTCTTTTTTTGTGGAAATTTGTAAAAGTTAGCACTTCCTATCTTTCGTGTAACCCTTTAAAACTCTTTGGTGACTGTATTGGTATTTTATGGTGATCGTTGAGACTTAGTTATGATTATAAATATATTATTTATCTTTTAATTATAATCCAAGTAGTTAACATTAACCCTATTATTATATATGTACGTCTTAACGTTCCTAAAAGTTGGGGCGTCACAAATGGGCTTGGGCTAAAACCTATAGGGGATTCCTGAGCTGATTCAATTTTCAAACAACCGCTATAGTTTTGGTATAGAATACAATCCCACTATAGAAGATTATGTTGAGAAAGTAGTTGTTGTCATGGGAAGAGACAAAGCAAGGAAGAAGAGAAAGAGCAACTATTAAGAAACACTGAATAGTTGCTTCATAAAGGAAGAAGAGGATGTATTGCACCATGGGTTCCCAAAATAATGGATAGACGAGGTGACAATCAGAAGCTTCAATGGCTAGAAATTTTCTTCGGCCATCAGCTATTGGACAGTGAAAAAAAAAAGCGACGATGTAGAAAAGAGGGTCATTAAAGGTTAAAACAAAAATTGGGCATGTACCCTCGAGCAAGTAGATATGAAACTTTTCTTCAATAAAAAGATAGCCCAAATGCATATAGTAGATCAAGAAAGAAAACATATAGAAGAGAGGGTCATGATGGCGTGCCTGCAGATTATACAAACTCACCACGAATGTTGCTAACAAAACCATTAATAATTAGCCTTATGAATATGATGTCATGTATGATGTAGAAAGTTAATAAAAGTTTCAATTTAGGGAGTCTAAAGCTGCTTATAACGGGTTCGTTGAAGGTGCATCTATTAGCTCTCCACAAACTTCTTCATAGTTCGAGGTTGATTCCACGTATATAATTCCTGAAATATCAATGAAATGACATCAATTTCAGTTACTTCAACGTGCCTCAACTAAATTGTATGAATTTTGAAATCTCGATGAATTTGAGAGAGAAATTTTTCAAAAATTAAAAATTTTAATCAAAAGAAAAGAAGAAATGTGAGCTAAATTGTTAATGGAAGAAATCATTCAATAAACTTAGGTAATGAGAATGATCCACAAATGGTTCAAATTAGTTCTACCCTGTCTTTTCAAGAACACAAGCAATTAATTAACTTATTAAAAGAATTCAAAGACGTTTTTGCATGGTCCTATGAAGACATAGCTAGAATCGATTAAGAAATTGTACAACATCGAATACCCCTTTACCATGGTGCAAAATTTGTCAAGCAAAAGTTGAGAAAAATGTGGCTAGACTGAGTGTTCAAAATCAAAGAAGGGGTAACTAAACAAATCGATGCATGTTGTCTTATGATTATCAAATACCTGAAGTGGGTAGCAAACATCTTTCTTGTTTTTTAGTAAGACTAGTCCAAAGGATGACTTCTTTCTCGTGCATATAAATGTGTTAGTAGATAATATTATTGGTCAAGCACTTCATCTTTCGTGGATGACTTCTCGGGATAGGGTCAGAATTTAATGGATCTCAAAGATCGAGAACATACAATTTCATCACACCTTGAAGAATGTAGTGCTATAGGGTCTTGCCATTCAGTTTGAAAAATGAAAGAGCTACCTATTAATGGGTTACGACTACACTACTACATGACATGATATACAAATAGGTGGAGGTGTACGTTGACGATATAGTCGTGAAGTCCAAAGATTGCAAAGGTCGCATAATGGTAGTGCATAAGTTCTTCATAAGAATAAATAAATACAAAATGTTCCTAAATCTGTAGCAATGTGCATTTCGAGTTACAGACCCATCTCAAATTGAGTCCTTAAAATTCCTCCACCAAGATTCAAAAGAAAATAATTATTATACAAAAAAATTATATATATAAGTGGCCGGCCACTTAGGGCCTTGTGCCCAATCTTGGTGGCCAAGTTTTATAGATACAAATTTGATATATGTATCAAGTGACCAAGGTTAAAGTTAACTAACCTAGGGTTAACCAAGCTAAATATGGATTAAATGAAAGTGAAATGAAAATGAAATACAAATGAGTTTAAATGTGTAGAGACATATTTAATGTGTCAATCATAAAGATTTATAATTTAATACAATTCTATGAAAAAAAAAGTGACCATTTTTATACATGAAGCTAATTTTTAAGCATTTTTCTCAAACAATGTAGTATAATTATACCTCATGGGTTTTTATAATACCAACTAAATTATGCAAAATAGCCCTAAGCGCATGGTTTTACACCATGGCCGACCACCACCACCTTCCTTACACTCAAGCTCTTTGAATTGCCAAGTCATCACCCATGCATGCAATGATTGGACCAACAACTTACACCTTCATTATAGCACCTCCCCAACCAATTTATCTATAAAACTTCAGCCTTTTCCCACCCCATGGCTAGCCATACATGAGATAAGAGAGAGAAATTGAGTGTGATATAGAGAAAGAGAAGAAGGGAAAGAAGAAGAAGAAGAAGAAGAAGAAGAAGAAGAAAGAAATGGTTGCTAAAGCTAAGTCCTATCTTCTAGCATGAAGATCCAAGGAATCCAAGTAAGAACTCTCTAAACCTAATCTATCTCTACTCAAAAATATATCTTCACTCATCTCTATTTTTTAGAACATTAATCAAGAACACAAAAAGAATAAGCTTGAAATAAACTAGAATGATTTAGGGTCAAGTTAAACCTTCAAGATTTTTCAACGGTGAAGTCCTTTAAACATTTTAAATAAATTCTAGAAAAAATAATCTCGTGGTGATTTTTGATTCCAACGTTATATATTGATGTTGTCTTTCATATAAAAACTATTTGAAGAGATTTCAACAAGTAGATTTTGAGAAATTGATATTCTCCTAAAATCGTACAGTTTCTATTATGTTTTGTTACAGAGGTTAAAATCCTTTTTTTTATACTGAAAATGGTTTCTCATGAAAGTTGTTTCTAACACTTTATTATAGTTGCTTGACAAATTTGAGAAAGTTTTATCACTGTCTAACACCTATTTTTATTAGATTTATGAAAAAGTGTTCTTCATGAAAATTTTAAAGGACTTCTTAATTTCAATTAAAAAATTAGAACATTTGAAGTTGAGTTGATATCCCAAATGAATTTTCTTTTAACTGAGAGAAAATCTAAAAATAGCTTTGATACTGAAAATAGTACAGTTCTGTCCCATTTTGTTGCAGAGCCTAAAACCCTATTTTTGAAATGTCTTATGAACATGTTTTTTCATGAAAGTTTTTCAAACATAATATTCTATTTCTCTGCCAAATTTGAGTAACTTTTAATACTGGTTGATAGGTCAAAGAATTTTTACAATTGCTAGACAGAATCTGTCTATGTGGATAGATTCGACACATTTTTTTTGGAGGTCAAGACACAGTTTTGTGATAGTTAAAATGCAAAATGTTCTTCATGAAAAATTTAGAGAACATCTTAAGCTATCTTTTGTCCAAAAATCAGATCATTTTGAATTGTTTTGATATTTTAATAAGAATTTATTCTAACTGTGTTAGAATTTGGATAGTGTGCCTTTTTAAGTGAGAAATGGAGTTTTGAGCCTAAGTCCTAATTCCCTATACTTTATTAATAAAGTTTTGACCTAAAATATTGACGAGACATTATAAATGATGGATTCCCTTAGTTTTTTTAAAAGGATGTAGAGCCATAAGCCATTAACTGTAGAATCGTTCGAAAACTCGAACCCTTTCTTGCCTTTTAACGTTAGGAGTTAGTATTCTACATTTACGTATCGCTTTGGGTTGCTTCCTAGGTACTGGAATTTTGCCACCAAAGGTTTGAATCTTAATTTTCTTGTGAGAAAATGGACTTTGTCACGCTTAAATAAGGTGAGAGTGCTTAGTTATTATTTTGAACAAATGAATTGTGAGTTATTGTTCTAAAATGCTTTCAATATTCATGTTTTGGAATCATGAGAATTTTAATGAATGATAGCATGAAATTTTTTCATTTAAATGCCATGAGATCTCAAATGTGTTATCTATATCTTTTGGAGAAGTATGTGTGTGTGAAAGATGAACGTTGTTAATGTTATATAATTATTTTTCGAAGTGCCAAGTTATGCGGGTTTTCAGTCTATTATATCCCGTTAGGGAAGGTTACCCAGTATGGATTTTTAGATCCCGGTAGGGGAGGTACCCAGTATGAATTTTTTTAATCCCTTAAGGTGAGATTTCCTAGTGGGGGGGGGTTATTAGCCTTTAAAGGCATTTCGAGTTGAGTCTTAGGTTGTGCACATACCACTTGTGCTTGATGAAGAGTGACCATCATTCCAATACATGCTTATCCGTGTATTAAAAATTGAGGTTACAGTACCGTCGAAACTGCAAATCGTGAGGTAGATAACTACTTAAGTACTGTTGGGTATGAGTTTGAGTATGAAAAGTGGATTTTGATGAATTGTAGCTATTGTGCCTAAGTTATGCTTTTGCGAAAAAGAGAAATTTGTTTATAACTTATGAGATTTTTTTGTGATGAAATGAATGTGACATTTTCACATCTTTTTAAAGCATGATAATTTGTTTTCAAAGATATTTTCTAGTGTTCTTAAATTGAGTGTTTGTTTTCATACTGTTCATTATAATATTAATTGTACTCTCCTATAACATTTGTGGTTACAGATAGTAGGTTTTCTCTAAGTTGGTCTACTATAATCGTTGTCTTGTAGGCTTGAGCTTGTAATTAGACGTTGTTTCTATTTTTCTCTTTTAGTATGATTTTGTACCTATGAAACACTATGCGTTGGGAACTAGGAAGTTTTTTAATTTAAAGTTGTGATGTGTGTTTTTGGGATGGAGGATCCCTAAAACCCATGTTTATCCTTTATCTATAAAAAGTCATTAGTTGTTTAAACTCGAGTTGTGTTGATGTTTTTATTCTTGGCAGTTTTAAGCCTTATCATTTCTTTGAGACCATTAGGCGGTGACGAGATCATGCCACTCTGCACGAGCCGACCATCTTGTAGGGATATGGTGTGATATCTTGGTATCAGAGTTCTAAGTTTTAAATTTTGTAGATTTGTTAGAGTGTGGTCTGTGGTGGACTGTAGGTTCAGTGCGTTTTTCTCACAGTATGTTGTATAGTGTGATAGAGGCCTTGGGATATCATATCCTTGTCTTTGGATGGCTAATTAACTAGCTTTAAAGTCCACTGGAAAATGAGTTATGTGGGTGTAGGTTCCTAATTGGAAGTTTAAGTATGTTATCGAATTGGGGAGATAACCTTGTTTATTGGGCCTTATTGTTCAACTATCTATTCCTTTCTGTATTACTTTGAGTTAGACTCTAGTATTGAACCCTAATCCATACTTTCTTGTAATAGGGCAAAGTATGGAGAACTCTAATGGAGCAAAGTATGGAGAACTCTAATGGAGCGTTGTTTATCCTGGATCAGTTTAATGAAGCACAACAAGAAGTGTCACCACAAATGGAACTAGTACAACCTAATCCAATCGCTAGGATGCTGGAAGCAATAAGGAGATTGACAGAGCAAAATGCGAGATGGATTGTGATGCAAGCTGAAAGAGCTAAAAACTCACTAATTAAGCAGTTCAAGGATCTGGGTGCCAAAGAGTTCATATGAACTCTTAGCGCCACAAAGACAGAGAATTGGTGAAAAGATGCGGTGCACATTCTGGATAGACTTGGGGTAGCAGAAGATGATAGGGTCGACCTCATAGTGTTTATGTTTAGAGGGGAAGCGTATAATTGGTGGGAGGCCACGTAAAGGTTGTTAAAGATGTCAGCACCAAGATTCGATCCTCTTGTACTCTAGAGGATTACTTTGAATCGTTTTGTAAGGGAGTTCGATAAGCAGTATAAGCCCATAACATATAAGTACGAGAATAAGCTGGAATTCATCGACCTTGAGAAAGAAAGGATGAGTGTGGAAGAATACGAGATGAAATTCATGGAACTGTCCCAACATGCGATTCAGCTTTTACCTAACGAAGAGACGAAGTGTAAAATATTTTTAAAATGATTGAATTTCCCGATTAGGAAAAGACTAATTGTTCTCAAAATAAGTAACTACATATGCTGGTTTAGTTAAAAAACCAAGAATGATTGAGAAGGACGTAAATGAGGGTGAAGGAAGGCGCGAAGACTCCAAGAGATGCAAGTTCGAAAGTGCCACAATGGGCAAGATGGGAGGACATGGTCCTAGGAGTAATGATCCAAGGCAACATGCTTTTCGAAGCTAGAGCCACCAATCAACGGCTAAGAATTCCAGGTTCAAGGGAAATCGATCTAGTAAGGGAGTGATCAATCGTATAGAGGAGACAAAGGCAAATGCTTATTTTAAGTGTGGGGCCACTGGCTATTTCAAGAAGGATTGCCCTAAAGTCAGCTAAGGAGTCATTTGTTATCGTTGTGGAGAATTAGGACACATAACCACATAGTGCGGGGATTTGGGGATGTCAGCACAATCATCTATGGAAAGCAGAAGGATGGATGAACCGACTGGGAGTGTGCAGAACAAAAGGAAGGGACCCAGGGAGCCACTAAGGGTCTCAGAGCGAGTTTTTTCATTCACGCAACAAAACGCTCAAGCTACACTTAATGTGGCGACGCGTACACTTATAGCTTTCAGTAGAGATGCCTATGTTCTGATAGACCTAAGATCAACACATTCATTTGTATCACCCACTTTTATGGCACAAGTAGATATGGTAAAGATGGAACCACTTGATTATATAATAACAATTGCTACACTAATAGGGGAAGAAGTGATAATCAAAAGTGTGTACAAAAATTATTTGTTGAGGATAGGAGAAAGGACATGCTAGTAGATTTGATGCCTTTGGACATTATTGGTTTCGACCTAAATCTCGGAATCGAATGGTTGTCATCTTACCATGCGTCATTAGATTGTTTTGGGAAAAGAGTAATCTTTAAAATACCCGGAGAGACAAATTTTGTATTCCAATGGGATAAAGGTAGGACACTTGTTCGTAACGTGTCAACTATCGAGGCTTCGAGGTTATTGTTAAAGGGCTGCGATGGGTTTTTGGCACATGTAGTGGACATCGAGATGAAGGAAAAGAAACTTTTGGAGGTGTCGGTTGTTTGTGAGTTCCTAGATGTATTTTCAAAGGACTTACAGGAAATACCCCCAAATCGAGAGATGGAGTTTACGGTTGACTTATACATAGGCATGACACCTTTATTCATTACTCATATAGAATGTCACCCGCTAAGTTACAAGAGTTGAAAGAACAATTATAAGAGTTGTTAGATAAGGATTTTATTAGATCTAATGTCTCACCTTGGAGAGCACCGTGTTAATCGTAAGAAAGAACAATGAAACTCTAAGAATGTGTATACTAGAAATATAAACAAACGTGTCAAAACGAACAATACATAAAAAAAATAAATTTTTTTAAAAAATTATTATTAAAACACAAGTTTTTTAAAACGGTAAAATCATAAATTTTGAGGTCTAAACGATAGAATTTGACCGAAAACTTATTTAGGTAATGAGGTGGCAATGAATTGTATTTGTTAGCTCATTTTTTATTAAACATAAATTTTTCAAAGTTAATCCATCAATGTGAACAAACCGTGCCTCTATTATCAGCTTTTAAGTTTTTAGGGTTGGTAAGCTTTCATAAAATCTCTATAATTCTTTTATTTATCAAACAGTTTTCCAAAAATACTGTTGTCGGCGGAGAATTTATCTTTAAATAGTCAGCCATACATAAATTTTTTATTTATCAGACTGTTTTCCAAAATACTGCTGTCGGCGCGCCGAGAATTTCATACCGTACCCATGTCCGGTTGGTCGGCTCCAGCCAACTCAATCACAACTCTCTCTCTCTCTCTCTCTCTCTCCTATTTCCATTTGACTAGTATTATGCTCTCTCTGTCACACGTGTTGCTCTTCCGTCCCATCATACATACAAAAGCTCCCTTGTCGCTGTCCTTGCAAAACCATATTCTTTTACCATTATTTATTTATTTATTTATTCATTTTGTTATATTTATATTTTTAATTAACTTATTTCTATTTTTAAAATATTTTTTTTATCTTTTAATTAATTCTTTTATTTTTAAAATTTCTCTTATTGAGACAATTCAATAAAATTAAAATATTAATTAAAAAGTTAATTTTTTTAAAAAAAAATCAAAAGTAATCAAAAAGTATAATAATAGATTTTATCTTTAAAAATATATTAATATTAAATTTTTTTTATAATCTCTATTAAGTATTAAGGGCTTAACGATATTTATACCCCATAAAACTTTCGTATGGATGATCCTTTTGACAAATTGCCCATTCCAATTCTTAGTTTAGGCACCGTTTGGGATTATTTAAAAATTAATTTTTTTCATCTTTTTTAAACAAAAAAAGAGTCTTTGCGTATTCTAAACACCATAAATTTTTTTAAAATAAAATTATTATAATAGTTTTAATTAAAAAAATCAATCCTCTTCAAAAAAAAAAAACTCTATTATATTTTAAACACTACAACTTTAAAAAAAATATTAAACATTTTTAATAAAAAAACAAAAAAGTTACTATAAAAAACTTATCCCAAACAATCAATTTTTTTATTTCTTTTTTTCCTTAAAGAGCTAAATATTTTAAAAGTAAAATTTTTTAAATATCCCAAACAAACACTTATTTAATTTGACATAAATATTTAATATAATAAAGAAAGATTAAAAGGTTAGGTTTGAAGATTATTCCCTTCTATCCACACAAAGCAATTAGCCATCAATAGAGTTAGGGACTATTTAATTAAAATAATGAGTCCTCTCAATCAGAAAAATTAGTTTCAACAAACTCAATAATTAAATGCCTAATCACATGATTAACACACCATTTCCCTGTCATGTAGGAAGGGGGTGAGAAGCAAAAGAATGATTAGAAATATAGAAGATTGGTGGTGGTGGTCCGGCAACACTGCGTGGAGTAACAATTTTTTTTTTATCCTCTTTACCTAGTCGGTCTTCTTATTAATTAATTTGTCACAATATAAAAATAAGAGAATATATATATATATATATATAAAGAGAGAAGAAGATATGAGATTGGTTTCGAGCGGTCTGAATAATTGCCTATTTGCTTATTTTTATTTTATTGGAACAATTCTTAAGTCAGTCAAGATCTTCGATTAGATATAGTCTTGTAACTGATTACTTTACTTTTCTTTAATCATGCGTACCTATAGCAAGGAGAAAGTCGTAAAAAAATAGTGATGTTATTAAAAGTAATCCATCACGGCTAGCTTAGTGCAAATCATACTATTTAGTTTTTAATGAATTTTTTTTATTTTTAAGTCAAATTATTATTAATTTTTTACTCGTCTTGTTGAGGTGAATTATAAAAATAAAACATTTTGACCAAAATATAAAAACGGTTTAAAAGATAAGAATAAGTTAAAATAAGTCAACAAAGTCAGATTTTATATTGGTTATTTTTATTTTTAGTTAATTTTTTTTATTTATTGACCAAATTTTTATACTTTCTCGATTTCTCTCATTGAAATAATCTAAAAAAATAAAATATTTTAACTAAATAATAAAAAATTTCAAAAAAGACAAAACAAATAAAAATTAGCCCAAACATGGCCATTATATATAATTATATATCTATTGTGTCCATATATATTACATTTATTTTGGATAAGATATATTATTAAAAAAAACATGAAAGATGAGACCATATTTAATATTGTGAGTACTATAAATAAAAAATACACTGAGTTAGGCAATATAACATAACCCACCATTTGAAAGTAAATAATTTAGAGAGTTATTAAAAAAATAAGAAAAAGTATAAAAAAAAGAAAAAGAAAAAAAACACATTGGAGCACATGAATTTTTTAACCCACTTATGTTCTGTCAAAATGTTATATTCCCATCTTATATAAAAAGAGCAATTTAGTATACAAAATTTTTGGGTATGCAATGTTTAGAGAAATGGACAAATTATTATAATTTTTGTTATATAAAATGAATCACTATAAATTTATAGTACGTAATCTTATTTTATATTTATAAAATATTATTTTTATAAATTTATAATTTTTAAATAATACAAAAATAATTATACCGTTGTGTCAAAATTTTTTGTCATATAAAAAAAAACCAAAAAAATAAAAAACAAACAGAGCCATCGCCTTCGCCTTTTACTTTGGCGGTGTCCCGACAAGGCTGATTCGATATCTGCTGATCCTACAAAATGTACGGATATATATAAAAAAAATGCAATAATTCAAAAAATAAAAAACGATAAAAGTACAAAATGCAATAATTCAGAAAATAAAAAATAATAAAAGTATATGCATGAATGCAATGTTTTAGCTAAAATGTGGAAGGGGGCGTCGGTGATGATCTGTGACGTGAGAGGAACCCTCCTGTGACCCAAGTCACGGCATGAATGTTACGAGGGTATTTTGAATTTGAATTTAAATTTTATAATTTAATTAAAATTATTTATTATTTTATATTTAATAAATAGTTAATATATGTAAAAAATCAAGTTAATTAGATATTATTATTCATATAATTGAATCATGCTTATTTTTAAATAAAATAACTAATTTATAAGATTTTAAGAATAAAAAGTAAGTTAAATGTACACTGATCATAGCATAATAATATCCCGATTAATTTAATTTTTTACAAAAATTAATTACTCATCAAATATAAAATAATAAATAATTTCAATCAAATTATAAAATTTATATTAAAATTCAAATTATCCTCACAGCAGGTCCTATTATGCCTTTGGGGGCAGCAGAACCCACACCCGTGATGAAGTTTCAGGAAAAAGATCGGCGATGCTCATTTGACCCGAAACGAGGTATTGGATTTGGAATTGAGGGCTCATTTTGGTATTATTATTTCGTGTCATTCAATTTATTTGTCTGTTTACAGTTTTTGTTTTTCATTTTTTGTTTATTCTTCTTTTCAGTTCATGTGCAAAGCATACAAGATTTGATCAAAGGAATAAAAAAATCAATAAATAAATAAAATCATCAAAAAAATAATAACTTGTTAGCTTATTTTGTTTTTTTTTATTTTTTTGAGTTACGTAGAGGGAGATGAGAGTGAGATACATAACAACATGATTTTGAATTTAAATATGACATTGTTAGAGATATATACTAAAAATTATACTTTTATATAAGAAATTTTGATATTTATTTTATTTATTTATAAAATTTATATTTTTATTTTAATAAGAATCTAGATGAGACAGATAGAAAGATCGTTCAAGTGTATCCAGACTGACAATGGTGGTGGGTATTGATGACCGTTTCAACAGTGCTGTCAGATTAAAGACATCAGGCATGAGATGATTATCCTTAAGATACCAAGACAGAATGGAAATGGCAAAAATGATGAATAGAACAATCATAGAAAGAGTTAGATGTATGTTGTCACATGTAAATTTACCAAAAAAATTTTAGGGCGAGGCAATGAGGATAGTAGTCAATCTAATAAACTCATCTCTATTAGTTCTATTTGATGGTAACGTGCCAGACGAAGTATTTGTTCATATTCTTGGAGATGAAAGATCAAAACTTGACTAGGAGTTCAAAGAGTACATTATGTTAGGATATGGTCGAGAAGAGTTTAGATATTGACTTTGGGATTCTATTGACAAGAAGATTATTAGAAGCATAGATGTTGTATTCTTTTAGGACAAAATCATAGAAGACATGAACACAAAAAAAAAAGAAACTAGCTACACAGGAAGAATATTCACTTGATACAGATTCAATTCTTCCACCTACTATGCATAATAATGACGGGAAAGACACAAAAGATAGTGTAGATTTGATGATGATAAGCTTGCAGTTGATGGTACAATCCCAGAAGATCAAATAGAACATGTTCACATTGATTCTCAAATGGAGCCATAGTTGAGAAGTTTTAGCAGGGAGCGTTAAGCATCTAACAGATATCTAGCTACTGAATATTTGATGATCACGGATGGAAGAGAGCCAAACTCTTATCAGGAAGTAGTTAAACATGAACAGAAGAATGAGTGGATGAAAAACATGCAAGAAGTGATGAAATTTTTTCATGAGAACCAGACATATGATCAAGTAAAACTACCCAAAAAAAAAAGAACATTGAAAAATAAATGGGTCTACAGACCGAAAACAAAAAGAAAAACTCACAGCCTATGTATAAGGCACGATTGGTTGTGAAGGGATTCAATCAAAAGAAAGTCATTAATTTTGAAGAAATCTTTTCACATGTTATGAAGATAACATCCATTCGGGAAATTCTCGAATTAACAGAAAATTTTAATTTAGAGATTGAGTAGATGGACGTGAAAATATTTTTATTCTACAGGGACTTAGAGGAATAGATTTACATGGAGCAGCCCGATGAATTCAAAGTAAAAGGTAAGGAGAATCTAGTGTGTAAGGTAAAGAAGAGTCTGTATGGGTTGAAACATGCACTGCGATAGTGGTACAATAAATTTGATCAACTCATGGCCGATTACGAGTTCAAGAAAATCGCTTCAGATTATTTTATGTTTCTAAAGAAATTTGTAAAAGATGACTTCATTATATTACTGTTTTATGTGAACGATATGTTGATCATCAGTCACGATATAATTAAGATTCAAAAATTTAAAGGAGAGTTGAGCAAATCCTTTGTAATGAAGAATTTAAGACTGGCTAAGCAGATACTTAGCATGAAGATCATGTACCCGGGACAAAAAGAATCACAGACTATGACTTTTACATGAGAGGTGTATTGAAAAGATATTTTAGAGGTTCAATATGGAAAATGCTAAACCTGTCGGCAATCCACCTGCTAGTCATTTCAAATTCAGTTTCTTACAAAGTCCGACAAATGAGAAAGACAAGAGATGAAGAATGTTCCTTATTGTTCGCAGTAATGTATGCAATGGTTTGTATTAGGCTAGATATAGCATATGTAATTGGCGGGGTGAGTAGATTTCTGTCAAATTTAGGAAGAAATCACTGGAAAGGATTGAAATGGATCTTTTGGTATCTTAGTGGAACTTCTAAAGTTAGCTTATGCTTTGGTCACGACAAACCTGTGTTACAAAGTTTCACAGACGTTAACATGGCAGGAGATGTTGGCTTTAGAAAGTTTACATAATGATGCATGCTTACTTTTGCAGAGGAAGATATATCATAACAGAGCAAATTACAAAAGTGCGTTGCACTATCTACCACAGGGTATGAGTATATTGTAGTGGCAAAAGGTTACAAGAAGATACTGTGGGGATAGAGAGGTTGCAACATGAGTTGGAGTTGACATAAGAAAAGTATACACTCTTCTGTAACAATCAAAGTGCTATTCATTTGAGTAAAAATTCACAATTTCACTCACAGTCAAAACACATTAACGTAAGATATTGCTGCATTCGAAATACATTAGAAGAAAATTACTACAATTAGAAAAAATTCATACTAATCAGAATGGTACAGATATAATATCAAAAATTTTATTAAAAAAGAAACGTAATTTTTGCTAAAAGTAAGGGGGTATGAGGATCTCCATATGAGGCAAAGAAAAAATTTGTTGGTGTACGATCTATCTACGCTAGCATAACTTCATAAATAATTATTAAAAGAAAGGAAGAAAACTTTTAAGAAATTTAAAATTCTTCTTTCTAGAAATTTCTTGGTTTTAGAATTATTTTTCAATTTGAAAATAGCTTTCGATAGCTATCTATATAACTCCCATAAGGGAGTTAGGTGCTCGAGTAACTGAAAGGGATTGGAGATCAATCAATCCACATCAGAAAGTTAGAGAAAGTGCCCAACAGTGTGCATACCACACCAATCGAGAAGAAAAATTTCCTTGAATCCAGCTGTTTGGGCATAAGAAGATCGGATGGAAAACAAATTTCAATTGTCTGTAAAATTTCATAACCATATTTTTGCCACTTAATTTTTGTTATCCAACAATATTAATTATCGATTGGTGAGATTTAAATATATTTTTATTTTTAGAGATTTTAGTTAAAAATTTTAAAAAATAAGTTTAAACGCGCAAAATTTAATTGTATAATTTTTTCTAAAAGTACCTTGCAAACAAATAAATTTATTTGTCTATTTATTTAAATTTATCTGTCTGCTTATTTATGCCTAACAGATATTATCTGTCTGCTTATATATGTCTAACAGATAAATTTATCTGTTTGCATATCAATACAGATAAGACAAACAGATAAATTTATCTGTATTCTTTATACATATTTTGAAAAATTATCGACAAATTTATCTGTATTCTTTATATGTGCTTTCAATAAGACAAATAAATTTATCTATATTTTTTACACGTACTTTTAATAAAAGACAGATAAATTTATCTATTTTAGGGTATTTTTATTCCAAAAGGATCTTGTGCATTAAAACTTTTATGATAATGAATCTTACTCGTTGTAATTTTTTTATACCGAATGAAAAATAGTAAATGGTTTATAAATTGGTCGGTTTACCAATTTTTTGTTTATTTATTTAGTCAAAATCAACTTTAGTTTTTGATGTTATTATTTGCCTTATTCGCTGGGATGTCCCCAAAAGTGGTGCTGAAAGCAATTTTGTGTTTGAGCTTTGTTACACAATTAGCGGCCTATCTAAAGAGTCTCTAAAACAACTTGGTGAATATGAAGGGCTTTCTGAAACGATAAATACGAATGTGCTTTCAGCCGTTTTTGAGTATGCCATGAAAAAGGGTGAGCAGGCCCTGTTTCGCCAAGATGAAGCTAAAAAGCGTACGTTATTGCGTCCAGTTGGCCTAAAACACTTTAAAATTACTATTTTTGAAGATATTCTTCGGCTATTAAAAATTTATCAAATAGGTATTTATAAAAACTTAGGATTAATACCAAAACCAATTCCAAAATTTTGCCCAATTCAAGGTTTGATTGAATCTATTTATGATAGGAGGATAAAATATAATATATCAAAACCTATATCAACCTTTACTAGAGCGGCTGATGCGCTAGATTCTTTGAGTAAAGTAGCAACTTTTTGTGATAGGCAAACAGAAAAAAAGCTGCCAAAGCGTTTAAAAGAGTTTAATACTATTGACTTAGTCTTAGAATATAACTGTCCAGATGGACAGAGGCAAGTTTTTTCTAGAGAAAATTTGCATCATGTTATTGTGCAGTTGGTGGCATATTTTGATGAGATGGGCATTTGCACGCAAGAACAGGCTGATGAAATGGCAATTATTGCGGCATGTGATAATCCGGAAATATATGCAAGACTACTCCAATCTCTGCTCAATAAGTTAGATAAGAGCAATGTACAAGATACCATGTTAATAGCGGCGCTTACAACTGTTCTAAATTATTCAATTATTTGTGAGCCTGACTTATTACTGGGAAGATGTAAGATTGGTATGCAGCAGCTTATTGATGTTTTGGCGGTGCTTAACAAGCATTGGAATTGGCATGTTTTAAGAGTTGCCTCAGAAAAAAGATTAGATCTGCTGGCTGCTTTGGCGAAGTTAGCGGATGCTCTTGTATTAGGTTGTAGCTACAAATTGGCTTGTGAACAAGATGATTTTACTAGTGAACTATCTAAACTAACGTTGTTGACAGAGAAACTTGTCAAAAGTTTACTGGTGTTTACGCAAGACAATAACTCAAAATCTTTACAAGAACAATGTTACGCTGATAGATTGCTTC
>JAOTRH010000026.1:12164105-12181678 GCA_034768845.1 Heliamphora exappendiculata | reverse complement strand
CGGCGCGGCTCTGGAACCTCAGATCTGGTCGACGAGACGACAGATGATGACGGCGCGACTGGTGGCGCAGGCGCGGCTAACGGCGCGACTGACGGCGATGGCGGAGGTGGCGACACCCTGTGTCGTCGCGGTGATGTGGCCGGTAGTGCCGTGATGGCGCGACTCTGGAACCTAAAATCTAGTCGGCGAGGGAGACAACAGATGATGGCGGCAACTGTGGCGACAGTGGTGCTGTGGGAGGCCAGATCTGGTAGGTCTGGTTGAGGCGGAAGCAATCAGACGGCTGATGACGGCGGAAGCGAGAGTACTACAGGCCACAAGAATGTGGCTCTGATACCATGGAGAAATTGAGAAGGAAAAATAACTATATATTTTTTGTATATTGAAACTATACAATATATGGCCTATTTATAGGCGAATAGAGATAAACAAGAAATGAAATACAATAAATAGAGAATAAAATCAAATCAGATCAATCTAATATTCTAACGGTCGCTAAGAATTTGACATTTTGGGACAAAAAAAATAAAATATTTAGCTAAATATTTGACATTTGCAACAAAAGTATCATCGTTAAAAATTAAATAAAATTATCGCAATTAATATTTCATTACAAAAAAAATTAAAATACAGTTTACATAAAATGATTAGGTAACAAAAAGAATTCTCGCAAAAAAAATACAACTATTTGCAAGCTTTTCAAATTAAAAAGTTTCATTTTATTTTAAAATATCTATTTGCAACTATTTTTTTTAAAAGAAGATTTCAGGCATAAAAAATATTCCATAAAAAAAGAATATATTATTTTTAATCTACTAAACAATTCCACAACTATATATATATATGTGTATATATTTATATATATATTTAAGTGACAATAACTGGGCCACTCGAAGCGGGTGACTTGACCGAGCCAGTGGCACTAATATGAAGTGAAATCATGTCAAAAAATACTCATTGAAAATTCTTCCACGATCAAGTAATTTTAAAACTATAATTAGTCTTAATTTAAAAATTAAATTATTTTACTATTTAACTTAATTTTTTATCTTTTAATTTAAATTATTACTTTTTTGATTTCTCTCGTTAAGACGGTCTTTAAACAAATGAATATATTTAATTAAAAAATTAAAAAAATTAAAAAATAAATAAAATTCTCACAATTTAACCCAACCCAAATAAGGTAACATTTGAAGATTCTTTAGTACACCCCCCTGGAAACACTAAGATGAGACAAAAATAAAAATAAAAGAATTCGGGAACTCGATTTGGGTGGGCCACTTTAAGACCGTTAAATATAACGGTTACCACGACCGAACCGGACGGTTCGGTTTTTTCTCATTTCGAAAAAAAAAAAACAGAAACTGCCACAAAGGCACAAACTGTTAAAAAAAGAGTTACTGGGAACATCACCAAAACCATTCTTTTTGTCCTCTTTCTTGTGTTGTGTCTCCTCATCACCCATTTGCCCATTCTTCCTCCTCCTCCAGCTGTGTTTTCGTTTCATCTTTTGGCTTCCAAAGAATGTCACTGAAGCTCCACAGCCACTCTTCTTTGCGCCTCAAATCATCATCAAGAAATGGCATCCCTGCAGGAATTGCTGGCCAAGGAAGGATTCGAAAGGGGAGATTTCCTCAAAAACCCAAAACAGATAAGGTTCAGAGACAGAAACGGACCGGATGAGTCCATTGCCTTGCCCATTTGCATCTGCCATGACCGGAGAAGCATCGAAAACTCCAAGAACAAGGCGGCCGAGAGCGTTTTACGAAGAGGGTCTTGGGTGTTTTCGTCGAAAAGAGAGGGTTCTTGTTCAGAGATATTGAATGCTACACCAACCGGAGATGGCGGTCCGGGCAGTGCTGAAGCTGCCATTGATGAAGTTACCGCTGGAGTGGTGGTTTCCATTCTCAGCGGATACATTGGCCGATACATAAAAGACAAAGGCTTTCGCGAAGCCGTTCGGAGAAAGTGCCATTCTTGCTTGACAAGAAGGAATAATGATTCGGATAACGCGATTTTGGCGAACATGGAATTGGGCATAGAGAGCATTGAGAAACTGGTTGAGAATCCGGGGATCAAGAATAAACTGAGGGTGAAGTTTTTGAGGAATTCAATTAGGCTTCTGAGCATTGCTGCTTCGATGAACTCGAAAAGCTCGGGGAACGATTCGACTTGTGGGATTCCCAATTCTCATCTCTCTGCCTGCGCGCAGCTCTACTTGTCAGTCGTCTACAAGCTCGAGAAAAACGATTTGATTTCAGCATGGCATCTCCTGCAAGTGTTCTGCGTTTCGCCATTTCTTGCCCGAACCAACCTGCTCCCTGACCTTTGGGACCATTTCTTTCTTCCCCACCTTCTGCATCTCAAGATTTGGTATGGTGAAGAACTCGAATTCCTCTCCAACTCGGCCCATGTCGACAAAGAGAAGAAGATGAAAGCTTTGAGCATGTCCTACAATGACCAAATGGACAGGGGAACCACTCAGTTTGCAATGTACTACAAGGAATGGCTCAAAGTTGGTGCCCAGGCCCCTCGTGTTCCTTCTGTGCCTTTGCCTTCAAGGCCCAGTTATGGATCTTCGAGGAGGATATCATCAGATTCGTTTGTTACGCATTCCTCCATCAATAAATCTTTGTAAGTTTGAATTGACTTATTTTTGTTACCTTTTCTAGTAAATTTATGAAAAATTAACCATAAGCTTTGTGCATTTTTTTTTTTGTGTTTTGCTTCATTTTTTGCCCCAATCTCTGTAGATATCGAACTGTTTTTGGCCCTACGTCTGAGTGGCAATCTATGGACCTTAACATCAGAAATCAAGTCAATATACGGGATTTGGAGGAAGAAGAAAGAGTTTGCACAAATGAAGATAGTGTCAAGAAACATCATAATGTTGAGGTGGGTACCTATCTCCTCTCAAAAAGGCTAGTTTCTGTTTACAGTTTAGAAATGACAGTTAACATGTGGAAAATCCCAATTTTTTAGTCTGTTTTCTAACCTTGACAGCAAAGACCTATGGCGCATAGAATATCGTTGAGCCCAAATTATAGAACCCCGGAAGCAGAATTGCGGTCTGACACACACAAATCGGACTATTTTTGGTTTTTTACCTGCCAGAGTGAACCAGCAGAATGCTTTGTGAGAAGGAGTAATATGGGCAGCAATTACTCAATAAGGACGGAGAGCACCCAGCTTCCCACCAGTGATCTTAGTAGGGCAATCACCACCCTTTGCTCCTCCGAGAGCCTAAGCGACTGTGAAGCGGCAATTCGCGTGATCACCAAAACTTGGTTGGATTTGCACGGTGATCCCACTATCGAGACAGCATTGTCGAATGCCCCAGTGATCAAGGGAATGCTAGAGGTTTTGTTAAGTTCCAATGACGACGAGATTCTAGAATTAACAATCTCGGTTTTAGCTGTGTTTGTGATTAGGAATGAGGCTAATAGGCATTTTATACTGAATTTGGATGCGCAGCTTGACATCTTCATGAGACTATTGAGGAGTAGTAGTCTATTTCTAAAAGCTGCTGTCCTTCTTTACCTGGTGAAGCCGAAGGCAAAACAGATGATATCGATTGAGTGGGTTCCACTAGTCCTTCGAGTGTTGGAGTTCGGGGATCACTTGCAGACTTTATTAGCTGTTCAGTGCTGTCCTAAAGTGGCTGCATACTACTTCCTAGATCAGCTTCTTACTGGTTTTGATGAAGACAAGAATTTTGAGAACGCTAGGCAAGTTGTTTCTACCGGGGGATTGAGCTTGTTGCTGAAAAGGGTCACGGTGGGGGACATCTATGAGAAGACCAGAGCTGCTGCAATTCTTTTCTGTTGTGTTCGAGCTGATGGAAGCTGCCGGCACTACCTAGCCAACAATTTGAACAAGGGTTCTATTCTGGAACTCCTTGTTTTGCGAAAGCAAAGGAATTCAAATTGGCATGCTTTTGCATTGCTAACCGAGTTACTTTGCCTTAGTAGGTAAGATTTATTTTGTTTACAAGTTCCGTTGTATTCTTAGTTGACTTTATTGCTCTAATTATGAGGAACATGGATCCTCTATCCCGAGAATAGCATATCTCTCTGACCTAATGTATTGAAAGCCACTGAGTCATATGATAATCTAGAAATATATCCAACGATTTCCAATGCAGTGACGGGTGATCCGTTGCCAATTATGAGGCATGAACATGCATTTAATGCGCAAACATACTCATCCTCCAAGAATGCCTCTGTATTGAATGCACAAGCATGCATGGAAGTTTCTTTCACCAAGTGAAAATCTTCGTTTTAGATTTTAGAGTAGTGATATATAGATCCTTCAACTTACTCTATTTGCAAACTATGTTCTTGAAACTTCAATTATAAATAGAGATTTCATTTCACAGTTTCAAATCACTGGAGAATAGAGAGAGATATGAATAAAGTACACTACAAAAAATATAAAGTGAGCTTCTTGTATAGAGAGTTGGATATACACTATACAAGTGGTTGGTTATATTTCTAGGTGTACTGGTCTGCAGGTAAGAGATAAATTGAGTCCATCTGTATACTTTGTCTTCCATATTGAGATATTCTTGTAATCTTGCCCATATATATGGGTTATAAGCCGAACGACATTAATCTCGTGCTTCATTGTGAGTGCTTGTTTCGATTCCCATCAACGATTGTTGCTACTTTGGTATCCATATCGGTATTCATAACATTCTCATAGAAATGCAATTGGTAACTATTGGAATATTGCAGAAGAACAGAGGCGATAAGATTCTTAAACGAGTTACTAAGTGGATGGGGCAACTTGAATACCATGCAAATTTTGTTTGTCTATCTTCAGAAGGCTCGAGTTGAAGAGCGTCCAATGGTTGCAGCCGTATTATTACAGCTTGATCTTCTGGTAATCTTATGTTTGGTATTATTTTCTTCACTCAAACATATGGGCAATTAGAAACAATTGGTCTATGTTGAGGGAGATCCTTATCTAGTTTCAGTTATGTTGCAGGGAGATCCTCTAAAGAGCAGTGTGTATAGACAAGAGGCAGTAGAGGCAATAATAGCAGCTCTGGATTGTCAAATGTGTAATGAAAAGGTTCAAGAACAATCAGCCAGAGCTCTATCAATATTGGGAGGACATTTTTCGTACACCGGACAGGCAACAGCAGAAAAATGGCTTTTGAAGGAAGCAGGTTTTGTTGAGAACTACTCCGGAGATTCATTTCAAGGAAGGGATAATGTCATTGCCGATTTGATGCAATCGGTAACTTTTTGTTTGCTCTATAAGAAACCAGAATATTTTATCCATTCCTCATCAGAAATTACCCTTACATGATGTCTGAAGTGTTTCAATTAGTGAAAAACTTCTAAAAAATGAAAGGGTTAAAGTAAAAGTCCATATAAAACTTCCAAATTTTAGCTACACTAAGCTTCATTCAGTTTCTGAAAATCTTTAAGGAAAAAAAAAAACTTGCAGAATTACTGGTATTTCATACTTAACCTATAGCCTCTCAAAATGAGGAGGCTGATGCAATATTTGAAATCTAGTCTTGAGTTTTAGATATGGATCTTCATGCTTATTCTATTTGCAGACTAAATTCTTGAAACTTCAACTGTAAATAGAGACCTCTTTTTTACTTTCAAATCACCAAAAACACAGACAAAGCAGAAAACTGAGTTTTGAGAGAGAGAGATATTTGTCCTCAGTATTTCTCAAGTTTTGAGCAAAAACTTGAGTGTTTCTGTATACTTAAATTTTACCAAGTGTGAAAATTTTAGCTCTTGTCCCATAGTTTTTTTCCCCCCTCTTCATTTAGAGGTTTTTTTCTTTTTATGTAAATTTTGTGTCCAATGTGGTTGTTAGTTTTCTCGCTCTTATTTGATTTATTTCATTTTCACTCTTTAACTCACACAGACAGGAGTCCATTTTTTCCATAAATATATCATATTGTAAAGTTTTTTTCGTGTGTATGATGATGTACAGAACGAGGAGGATGAAGAAATGCAAAATTGGCCAAGAAAAGCAGCTATAGCCATGCTTTCCAGCGGCAGGAAGAGATTGTTGGCGGCTCTTGCTGATTCCATAGCCAATGGAATCCCATGGTTGGCACGAGCAAGTCTGGTCACATTGTCATGGATGAGCATCTATCTTCATTCGATAGGAGATGAAGGTCTTCAATCAGAAGCATGCTCAATCCTTGTTCCACACCTAATAGAATCCTTGAATTATGACAGAGCTCTTGAGGAACGGGTACTTGCTTCGTTCACATTCCTCACTCTCGCAAAGAGTTCTGGTAAAAGTTCCATCTTTAGTGAACTTTTTTCATCTTTTGATCATTTCTTTTTTTCACTTTTTCGCTTCCTCTCAATTGTCAGCAAGATGAACCGAACAAAAAATAGTTAAAAGAACAAAAATGTCCAGAAAAGTAAAAAATAAACCAAATATTGTTTTCTTATCACCAAACAGGCATGAATTTTTTGATAGTCAATAGTTCTGCTACTGCTTTTAGCAATATGTGCCTGCAAAAATGTAGCTCAATGAATGCTTCCATTATCTCTATTTACATGATGATCGTCTTCTCACCTTAGTACACGGAACACTGACTTAATTAGAGAGTTTCACATAATCTTACTTCAAGACATGTTTTTGCAACCCAGTGTTTGATTTTCTTGGAAAACCCAAACAATAAAATTGCTTTCCAAATCAGGTAATTGAGATAAAGGTTAAAACTCAAATCCTTTCTATGAAATTTGAAGAAACATCCCAAAGATTGACTAACTGGGTAAAATTTCATACTCCAAAAGAATATGAACTATGAACTAACTAGGCAAATATTCTTGGAGTCAATATCATTTTTTCTTTCATGATCAGTAGATGTGACTGAGGCTAACTTCTTCTGCACGAATCCTTTTTTTCCGATTACTTCTTTTACAGATTGTTTTTCAGAACTCTCTCCTATGGACAAAGGGATGATGATGGGCCATCTTTGGAATCTATCCGAAGTTACATGGACTGCCAAAGAGCTTATTTTGATTATCACAAGCAGTTCAAGGCATCAGTGCCTTGAACTGTCAGATCATCTACCTGATGAAAATCGGACCGATCATTAGAATTCAAGTCCCTCTTGGTGCTAGCATGTCTTTTTTCCATGAATGCCAATTTAAGAGAGTTGTGTTGTAGTGGTAAACGCTTTTTTTTTCCCTTTATTTTACTCTTTTTTGTGTGATTTTAGTACATATATTGCAGAACACTTTGTTATGTTCTGTTTTTTGTCCTCCTTTTCCCTTCTTTTCTTAGCACAGTTTCTTTAGGATTGATTTTTCCTATGTAAAGTGTGGATTGTTCTGTGTAAGTTAAAAAATATGGTTTTCCTTCTTTAAGAGTTGAGATCAGGTTTCTCCCCTTTTGGGGGTGGGTATTCAATTGATAGTTTGGGGATAAACAAGCAAAATTGTGATTACTTGGGGGGTAAAAATGTTGGGGGGGGGTGGTGTGGTGGAATGGGGTAAAAATGTTGTGGGGTAAAAATGTTGTGGGGTAAAAATGTTGTGGGTAATGGTTTTTGAGCTTAATGTTTGGTTAAATTTTGTTAACTTTAAGCCATAATTGAAGTGGAATCCACACTGGTTAAGCTGGGTCACGATGGTGTTGCATTCACCTCCTTCATCACATGAATTAAATGCATTTGGTTGCTCAAAACCTTTTAGTATTGAATGACAAAATAACTTCCAAAGTCATGAAAATAAACTTGAAAATTTAATGGTTATACCTTTATCTCAAATTGAAAATATGTGAGATTTTTTGTGGGTTCATATAAGCTTACCTTTGGACTAAGGGAATGACCTACCCCAAGTGTAAGGACCTACCCAAGTGTGGGTTTGGCCTTAACCCAAAACACGCACGCACGCACTATTGTCCACCCATCCACAAATAGTTTATTTTAAATAAATTTTCATTGGTCCGTTGTTGCTTGAGTGTTACAATTAGAGTTTGAACTAAACCAGCTTTTCTCCAAATCAAATAGGTGTGCACTTGCTCGCAAACCATGAACCGAGTCGAATCGCACCGGTTCAAACCGTTCGAACAGGCATGCCCTCCTTTATAAATAGGAGCTCCCTCGGTGTATTCGCCCATCCATTCTTCTGCATTCTATTATGTTCTGTTAAATAAAAAGAGAGACTACAAGCATTGTTCTAGTTCATCGAGAACAGTAGATTATAGCGTTGTTTCTGCGTGCGAGAGATCAAGTATTCCTTGGAAGCAAATGTCGAAATCAATAACCACCATTAGCGAGGGGTGAATCTTCTTTGTGGACAAAGTGCGATACACTTGCCTTGATCTATTATGTCTTTAATACCAATGTTCTATAAGTTTAAACTTTCATTTGTTTTCTGTTCAGACAGTTCCTGTTTCAATTCTTCAAAAACATACAGAATCTGCCTCTTATCCCTATCTTGTGCTTTAAAACAGTTGTTTACTATTTAATTTTTTGTAAAACCAGTATAGTTTTAATAACAATCTTAAAGGATATTCTTTTTAACTTTTTTTTTGGAATTCTTTTTAATTTTTGGGTTTTATAAAACAATTTCTTTTTGAGTTTTCTCTTTACTAAAGTCTTAAAATTAATAATTGTGTTGTATTTCTGTTAAACATAAATTGCTACAAAAACTAATCACATTTTTGTAAATATCAATACTAACACTGGTGATGTATCCAATACAGTCTCCATGCCTATTGGAGCGACTGTTATGCAACTTATTGTTCACTAATACCAACTTTAGTTTCGATGAACTATAGAGAAAAGCCCGAAAATTTCAATGAGACTAACTTCAAAAGTTGGCAATAGAATATATTATTCTATCTGACCACTCTGAATTTGGCGAGATTTCTTCAAGAATATGCTCATGTACTAAAATAAAATGAATCTGATAGGTACATTGTTGCTAGAGTGGAAGAATGCTGACTTCTTATGCTTGAACTATATCTTCAACAGCTTAGACAATGCACTATATATACCAAGAAGACTGTAAAATAACTATGTGAATCGTTAGATAGGAAATACAAGATTGAAGACACCAGGATGAGAAAATTTATCATCAGCCATTTTTTGGACTACAAAATGATGGAGTCTAAGACCATCATTAATCAACTTCAAGAACTTTAGGTAATTCTACACAAAATTCATGTAGAAGGGATGTCTCTAAGCAAGTCATTCCAACTAACAGTAATTATTAAGAAATTGTCGCTACATTGAAAGGAATTCAAAAGCTATAAAGCAAAAGCACAAAGAGATGAAACCGGAGGATCTCATAGTGCTGTTGAGAATTGAATAGGACAATCGTGGTTCCGAGAAGAAAGTAGGAGGTCAGTTTACGGCTAAGGCTAATGTCGTGGAACAAGGGCAAGAGCAGAACAACAATAATATGAAGAGTAAGGATCTTAACCAAGGGTTATCTTAGGACCCAAAAGGAGGTGCGAACAAAAAGTTCAAATTTCAAGGAAAATGCTTCAAGTGTGACAAACAAGGAGACCCTGTAACAGATTATCGAAGCAAGCAAAATGTTCAAGCTAAATAGTAAGAAACCCCCTTAGGCTCATGTGACTGAAGTGGAGATACTCTCTAATGATGTAAGAAATCCCCCATCATGTTTGTTATGAGACAAGAATGTTCACTTTTTATGAACAAGTGGAACATGGAGAGAAACTCTTCACGGGAAACTCCTCAACCTCCAAAGTTGAAGAAGAAGAGAAGGTGGTTCTGCATATTACATCAGGAAATAAACTGACTTTTAAAGATGTGTTGCATATGCCGGAGATTCGCAAGAATTTAGTGTCTAGGTTGCTACTAAGAAAGAATGAATTTAAGTTGGTCTTCGAGTCTGATATGCTTGTTCTCACAAGAGTGGGGTGTATGGAGGAAAAGGAGAGCATGATTAATGGCCTCTTTAGGATAAATGTAATGACTGTCATTCCGCCAATTAATAAAATTATCACATCTTCTACTTACTTCCTTAAATCTTCTAATGTATGGCATGGTATATTAGAACATGTTAATTTTGATATTTTGCGTAGATTAATTAATTTATATTACTTGCCCAAGTTTCATATAGACTTAAATTATAAATGTGAAATTTGTGTGAAAGAAAAGTTAATAATGATTTTTTTTATTCAATTAAAAGAAGTACTGAACCTCTGGATTTAATCCAAAAAAAAAAAAGCTCATAAAAAACCATTAAGCTTTTTAAGACCAAACGGAGTAAACTACAAAATATCGCCAAAATATTCAATAGAAAACACTTTGGAAATCCCAAATGTCTTTACTTTTGAGAGTTTGCATTGTTTTGCCTATTTAAAAAGTTGATTTTTTATTAAAAATTTAATTTTTAAGATATACCGTTTGGGTTTTTAAAAAGAAATTAGCTTTTTTTTATTTTTATAAAAAAAGACATATACATCTCAAACATATTAACTTTTTCTTTGAGTAAAATGACTATAATACCCTCAATTAAAATGACAACCCTACTCTCAACAAAAAAAAAGCTGCGTCAATATCCCAAACATTACAACATAAAAGCAAATAGTAAATACATATTAGACATTTTAACATAAAGTAAAAAAGAAAAAAATTCATCTAGAAAAATTATTTCAAACACTCTTAACTTTTATTAAAAAAATATTTAATTTAATTGAACAGTGGTTCCAACTCGAACCAACTCGAGTTTATTTGGGTTGGGTTGGGTTGGTTCTAAAGTATGAATTATTCGATTTTGGGTTTAATATTTTAGAACCGACCTTGATCTGATCGATTCTGGGTTAAGTCCCAAACTGACCCACACCGACTCATGCCCACTCATAACTTATTTATAGATTGAAACTTGTAGTAAAAATTGTAAGTGTTTAGTAAAAATTATAGCGTGTAGCTGAAATAAATGAAAAAATAATTATAATTTGTATTAGAAGTTGTAGGTATTTGAAATGAATTATAGTTGTAGCTAAAATTAAAAGCAAGAAGCTAAAAACTAGTAGCACTAACTTTTCTAAACAACTCCATTCTTGAACACCACTAGTGGTATAAAACTCTAGGATTGTAAAATCCTAATATCATTATACCTCGTGTAGAGTTTTTAGATGGGATTGAGGAGGCACACTGTCTTCTAAATAGAGTAATCTTTAAATTCTCTACACTAATTTATGTTCATGCTTTGATAATTCCATCATCTTCTAAATGATCAGAATGAGTTTCTTTCATTCACAAAACCTTCAAGTACATTCTTAATCATCATCATCATTGGCCATAGGAACGAAGGTGTTGGGTACAAAGATCAAAGTGAGAGCTTTGTGGCAATTGTTGAATCAAGAAGGCTGACGGGGTCAATTCTACTAGTGGTGGAGAGCAACTACGTGAAAGCTTGCCAATGATGTTCAGAGTTAGGTATATCAAGTAAGGATTAGTAAATTCTTAAGTATCCGGAGTCGTGTAACTTCTTGATTGATAATGAATATTGTTGGTCGATTGGTCCGTTGCTTTCATCCCATGTGATAATTTTTTATAGGATTTTCATGTAAATCTCGAGTGTTCTTGCTCATTGTGGTTTATTTGGTTGTTGTTAACCCACTCCATTTGTTCCACTTAAGTTAAATATTAGAAGGGAAAAGGCATTAGGATAGATAATTAATGTCAATTGTTATTTTTTTGTTATTTGTTATTTGTTTTTATAAAATATTAATTGAATATTTGTCATATGTTTCACTAAATAAACTGCAAAACAATTATTCTAAATTTTTGTTGGAAGATTTTATTTGGTTCTTGCTATTTGTCATTTATATTTTTTTATTTTTACTTTTTGTAAACTTTTTTTTAATTCATCTGATCGAGACGAATAAAATAGGTAAATATTTTAAACTAAAAAGGTAAAAAAATAGACTATCCAAAAAATTGATGAACTTTACCAACCTTTTAGCCACGTTTGGTCTTTGTTGTACGTTTAGTATAGGTTTTTTAATATGACTTCTTATTGTTTTTAGTAAAATTTTTATAGCATTAACTCAAATGAGTATGCTTTTTAAATTTTTATTATTGTGATAAATCAAAAAATTAAAAAAAATATAGAGAAGATGAAAAAATGGTGTTTTTTTTTGTTTCATGCAAATATTTTTTAATTTTAACATGAACGGATATACTTTTTAGATTATTCTCATGACAAAAAACAAAAAAATCTAAAATCTAAAATAATAAATAAAAATAAGTACATAAAAAGCTACTAAAAAGAACCACTAAGCTTTTTAAGACCAAACGGTATAAACATCAAAATATTCAATAAACAAAACTTCGGAGTTAACAAAATCCCCTAATGTCTACTTAATTTTGAGAGTTAGCCTCTCTTTAGCCCATTTAAAAAGTAAGTCAAATTTAAAGGTATATCTTTTGATTTTTAAAAAGTCAATTAGCTTTTTTTATTTTTTATCCAAAAAAAAGTCTATACACATCTTAAACACATTAACTTTTTTTTGAATAAAATAACTATAATACCCTCAATTACAAAGTCAACTATACTCTCAACAAAAAAACTTGTGTCAATATCTCAAATACTATAACTTAAAAGTAAAAAGTAAGTATATATTAGACATTTTAACAAAAGAAAAAGGAGAAAAAAGTTACCCTAAAAAAATTATCCTAAACATTCTAACTTTTTTTTTGTCTTTTTTCTAAAAAGGTTAAATTTCTTAAAAGTCAAACTTTTTAAGCATTTCAAACAAGGGCTTAAATTTACTTCATTCCAATTCCTCTCTAGTAACGTCGAGAAATTTTTACCATGGTGCATAAGCGATTTGAAAAACTCAAAATTTGAACTATTTTGTCCTATATCGATTGGGTTGGTTCAGTTTTTTACAAATAATTATTTAGTTTTAGATCCTAAAAAATTAAGATAAATAAATAATATTGATTCGATTCCTCTGATAGTATGAGATAACCCAAAGTAACCTGAGAACCTAACCATATAGATCCAATTCATGTGTGTGCGTGTATATATATATACACATACACATGAATATTTTGAAAAATGGTTTAGTAAGTGGTAGAGTCTCTTAGTCTTAAATGTTTTGATATATTTAGAAAGTGAAGACTCTAATCTCATTGCTCCAATCACATTAGATATAAGACTATTGTACCTTGCCTTTTACATCATATTGCATTCTTTTCGTATAGGCACATGCTTCTAGATTTTAAGTAAACATATCATGTTACATGATCATCAAATTGAGGTTCTTCCATTAGTGTGACCTCAACTAAATGGTGCTGGACATGTAACATCTGTTGGAAAGTGCTAATAATTCGTTACACAACACTGGGCATGTAATATGTGCTAGATATTGCTGGACATCAGTAGTGGTATAAACTATAGGGTTATAAAGTCCTAATATCATTATACCTCACTTAGAATTTTCAAAAGAGATTGAGGAGGCACGCTCTCTTCTAGAGAGTAATCTTTGAATTCTCTACACTAATCTATGTTAATGCTTTGATTATTCTAGAATCTTCAAAATGATTTAAATTAGTTTCTTTCATTCGCAAAACCTTCAAATACACTCTTAACAATTATCATCATTAGTTATAGGAACAGAGTCATTGGGTACAGAGATCGAAGCAAGAACTTTGTGGTGACTATTAATCAGAAAAGCAGACAGGGTCAGTTCCACCAGTGATGAAGAGCAAATACGTGAAGACTTGTAGAGGATGTTCAGAGTTAAGTATACCAGGTAAGTGTCTAGAGTTTTGTAACTTCTTGATTGATAGTAAAAATTGTTGATGGATTTGTCATTGGTTTTCATTATGTGAGATAATTTTCTATAAGATTTTTATATAAATCTCGAGTGTTCTTATTTATCGTGGTTTATTAGGAATTATTATTTTTACTAGGTAGGTATACCAGGTAAGTGTCTAGAGTTTTGTAACTTCTTGATTGATAGTAAAAATTGTTGATGAGTTAGTCATTGATTTTCATCTTGTAAGATAATTTTTTATAGGATTTTTATGGAAATCTCAAGTGTTCTTATTTGTCGTGGTTTATTTGGACTCTATTTTTTTTAACTAAGTGAACATATTAGAAGGAAAAAATGGCATTTGACTAGATAATTAATGCCAATTGTTATTTATTTATTATTTATCATTTCTTTTTGTAAAATATTTGTTGAATATTTGTCATTTGTAAAATATTTGTTGAATATTTATCTTAATTTTATTTGATTCTACTAAATAATTAATTTAAATTTAAATTTAAATAATTAAAATTAATCAAAATTAATTTAATCTTAAATTTAAATTTAATACAGAAACAAACTAAATCAACTCACATGCCCACCTTTGTTTACATACCTTACCGATTGAATGCCACCACAAATGGTACCTTCAACCAATGAAAGCTTGACAAAATGAATAGAGATACCTATTTATTAAAACCATTTCCGTTTGCTTCATTCTGTATTTCCAGTCACCCTTATTGACACGTTGTACTTTCTTTTAATTTTTACAGACTCAAATGATTTTCTTAGATTTTTTTGATGCTATTTTAATAAAAATAACTCTTCATTCCCTCCAATTTTCAACCAAACCTATTTTCTCTGAACATTTTTTTGTTTTGATAAAAATATTTTTTTTAAATCTTCAATAATATTTGGTATTTGGTACGATAAAATGTACTAACTTTTTTTATTTAGTGAAATTATAGTAATATTTTCAATTAAAAAGTCAACTCTATTCTTAATAATAAAATAAACGTGCTAATATTCTAATTATTAAAATTTTTAAAAAAAGATAAAAATGTATTAAACATCTTAACAAAAAAAATTAAAAATACCCTAAACACATCATTTTAAACAACTTAACTTTTTTCTTCATTTTTTTTAATAAAAAAATGCTAAAACATTTTTAAATTCAAGATTTTTAAATATTCCAAATAAAAGCTAAGTATTGTTATTACATTTTAAACTCACAGCATTCCAAATAAATTGAGAATCTTTAAAAATAAATTGGATTAAACACAGGAGGGAGAATGAATATTGACAGGTTTTGAAAAGATTTCATAAAGATGGTTAATTGGCAACTAGTTTAAAGTTAATTATTTTTGTTTTTTTATTTTTTTAGTTAAAAAGTTAAATTAAATTTAAACTCTATTGTTTTGTAAATTAGTTTTAAAGCTAATTTTTTAAAAATTAGTTGATTAGATAATTTTTTTTGTTTTCCTTTCTATTCAAATTAGACAGTATTATTAATTTTTTTTGTATGGTTGATACTAATAATTATATATAATTTATGCTTGGCATAATTGCTTATTTGCTTATTTTTTGTCTTGATAAATTTTTTTCATTATTTGGTCAAATTATATATTTTTTAACTCTTCTAATCAAGACAAGTTGAAAAATTAATTTTTTTTTATTAAAATATAAAAAAAATTCAAAAAAGACAAAAATAAATCAAAATAAGTCAAGTAAGCTAAATTTTATGTTGTTTATTTTTGTCTTTAGTAAACTTTTTTTATTTTTTGATCAAATTTTTTTATTTTTTCAATTCATATTATCAAAAAAATTAATGAAAATAAAAAATTTTAGTTAAAAAATAAAAAAAAAGTTTAAAAAAGACAAAGAGAAGAAAAATTTAGAAATTTAACGGGAAACACGGCCATAGTTGGTACTTTGCATTGATAGTAAATAAGTTATCAAATAAAAATATTATTGTTTTTTAAAATAAAATAAGAATTTAAATATAGTATATTAAGAATTAGTATTTTGATTAAAACTTGTTAATTTTTAAATTTTTAAATATTTTGCCAAACATTTTATGCAAAACTATTTAACTTTTTGATTTACATAAAAAAAAAAGTTAAAAAGCATGTTAGCCAACCAGAGCCTGAGTTGATAAAAAGAAAAAGGAACAAAAAAGTACACTTACAAGAGTTAAAGAGAGTAAAAGTGGAGAGAAGCATTGTGAGAAAGCAAAGTGCGTTTGTTTTTCCATTGGAATGGGCAGTAGGATGAGACAAAAATTTAAAAATTGCCTCCATCCATTTGTCATGCTATTATTGGTTAAAGGAACCACTTGTAAAGACAGCGTGGTGATTATAAAAATAAGTACAAAAATTTTACACTTTTTAAATTTTACACTTCCTATGTGTATTCAAGTTTTATTATAGACTTTTAATTAAAAGTTTAAAAAAATAAATTTTAGCATGTAATATTTAATTATATAATTTAAAAAAAATATTTTTAAATAGATAAATTTATATATTTAATAATTATTTATTTAATATATAAATAGATAAATTTATCTGTTTGTATATTTATGAATAACATTATCACAAATACTGTAAAAAAATAAATTTATCTATTTTTTTATACGTGCTTTTAATAAGAGAGATAAATTTATTTTTAT
This sequence comes from Heliamphora exappendiculata, assembly GCA_034768845.1. Classification (NCBI taxonomy): domain Eukaryota; kingdom Viridiplantae; phylum Streptophyta; class Magnoliopsida; order Ericales; family Sarraceniaceae; genus Heliamphora; species Heliamphora exappendiculata. The sequence goes on along the minus strand of JAOTRH010000026.1, from coordinate 12,165,270 downwards.
TTTTTACACGTACTTTCAATAAAAGATAAATAAATTTATCTGTATTCTTTATACATATTTTGAAAAAGAATAGATAAATTTATTTCTTTATACATATTTTGAAAAAGAATAGATAAATTTATCTGTACTCTTTATACGTGCTTTCAAAAAGTCAATTTTTAATAAGTCAGATAAATTTATCTGTATTTTTACACGTTCTTTCAATAAAAGACAGATAAATTTATCTGTTTGTATATTTATGAATAATAAATAAATTTATCTATTTGCATATCAACACAAATAATGTAAAAAATAAATTTATTTATTTTTTTATACGTGCTTTCAATAAAAGATATAAATTCATTTGTGTTCTTTACACGTGCTTTCAATAAAAGATAAATAAATTTATCTGTATTTTTTATACATATTTTGAAAAGGTACAGATAAATTTATCTGTATTTTTTATACGTGCTTTTAATAAGTCAAATAAATTTATATGTATTTTTATATATATTTTTAATAAAAAATAGATAAATTTATCTATATTTTTTATACATATTTTAAAAAGACACAGATAAATTTATTTGTATTCTTTATACGTACTTTCAATAAATTTATTTGTATCCTCTATACATGTTTTGAAAATACACAGATAAATTTATTTGTTATATGGTATTTTTATCTCAAAAAGATCTTGTACGTTAAAATTTTTATGCGAATGAACCTTACTCGTTAAACAATCTTATACTTGATGAAAACAGTAAACGGTTTATAAATTGAATTGTTCACCAATTTTTTATTTATTATGAAAATAAAATTTAGGTATTTATAAAAATACTTCTACAAACTTTATTATCATACTAATATTTATTTATATATCAACAAATACAAATCAATATTAATTAGAATATATTACATGTACACTGCATGAATTTAAGAGTTATATCAATGCATCCTATCTATTCTTTGAAATTTTACTGCACCCTCTTATATTTTTATTTTTATAACATTCAAGTCCAAAAGTTAACTTTTGGACGAAAAATTGATTGTTTTTAGTTTTTTTTTAATTACAAAATTTTAATTAAAAAATAAAAAATTACTAAATACACAAATAAGTAAAATAAAAACATAAAATTTAATTTATTAATTTATTTTTATTTTTAAATTTTTAATTTTGATAAAAAAA
>JAOTRH010000026.1:12149794-12164005 GCA_034768845.1 Heliamphora exappendiculata | reverse complement strand
AGTAAAGTGTTTAGAAGAATTTAAGGTAATTCACAGGATGCTGGAGACCTAAAAAAAATTTGTAAAAAAAGAAATATAATAATATATATATGTGTGTGTGTGTGTGTGTGAAAGTTTGAAAACTTCTGACATAATATTTGTAATTATAATGATAAGATTGCATAACCTTCTTAAGTATTTATGACATGCCAAATAATGTCCATCACATATTGTTTATTTGTATAATTTTTGAATGATATGTGTGATGTTTATATTGAATATGAATTTTTAGTATAATTCTAACTTTTGGAGAATGTGTTCATCGAAAGGGTTGCATAAATAAATTTTGCATGTTAATAATTGTAACGGGTTAATTACGACCAATTGGTTGTATGTCGTAATTAGTTGTGGTGATGGATATTATCAAGGTACAACTGACGTAGGTTAGGTCGGTGTTCGACCTTTGATAATATTTGGTGGTATTAGGTTAGGATAAGTTATCTAACAGACATCTGCCGTACGCTGGGCCGGTATATATTATAGGATAACTTATCTGAAAGGTATAGATGCGTTCTCGGTTGTAATTCTAGCATGAATATCTAGCAAGAACAGACCATAGATCGGGTCTTGTTATTATTCTAGGATATCATCTGGTCGGAACTATAGAAACATCTTATGTATTAGATTTGATGATCATAATGATGATGATGATGGTGAAGATATGTTTGGATAGTGTTTCAGGATAATCCTAGTTAGAGTTACTAGTAATTAATTAATTCTCGATACATATTAATTCTCGATACATTTTGATATATTTGCTGTTCATTGTTGTTACCTATTAATGTGATTAACTATCTTGCATGCTATATTGGTGATGGATCTATTGAGTTCTTCGAACTCATGGTTTCGTTTTATGTTGTCCTGGTGATTCAAACACTAGATAATAAAGTGCAAAATAACGGCATAGAGAAAAATGTAAAAGAATAGATAGAGCCCTGATTCATGTGAATCCAACCACCAAAAATCCTTACTTTTAGCATTTTTGTTATAAGTTATTTTATTCTCCACTGCATATACAACGATGTAATAAAAGTTTTGTTTAAATTTTTTTTAGAGATATTGGAATAAGATTTTTTGTTGCCTAGTATTTTATTTGCCACTCTAAATAATTTCAAAATTTTTGGGTCGTCACAATATATTTTCTATACTTAGTTGTGAAATTAAAAAATTTTGAATTTTTTTTGCAGATTGTTATTATTCTTTTTAAAACCTAATTCACTCCCCTCTTCGATTGCTTAGAACTACCATAATAATTTATTGATATGTATATTTTTATATTTAATAAATTTAAAAATTTAAAAAAATTAAATTAAGAGTTTAAATTTCAAAAAATTATCAATGTTTTGCTTTAATACATAATATAAATACACACGAACTAACTCGGTGGCTGGGGGAGAAGAGACTGAGACCAATAGCTTCAATAATAATGATTATGATGACCAAATTCTTGTACTCAATTAATTTATCAAATAATATGGTACAATCACAAATATTAATTTTAAATAAAATTATATAAAATTTCTTATATAAAAACTTGTAATTGTGTTACATTATTTAATAAATTAATTTAGCACAATAATTTAATAACTGTAACATTACTTTAGGTTCAATAATTTTTAGGGCAGGTCCTGGAAATGCAGAGCGATCTGGAACAAATTTTGAATTCTAAGTTCTGTGAAAAACCGTGTAAAAGCCAAAGAGACAAATCCAAAATGACTGACTTGGGATAGCTATGGCTTTAACATACGACAAAGGGCATAATCTTCAGGAAGCATCAAAATTCTACTTAAAAGGTGGCATAATCTTCAGAGAGCATCAAAATTCTACTTGGCGAGGTGTTTGGTAAAGTTTTTTGACTTAATTTTTAATTTTTTACTACTAATTTTAATATAATTTACAATTTTTTTCAACCACACAACTTTTACTACAAATTTTAATTATTTTTTTTTTATTTTAACTAAAAATAATAATTTTTACTAAGCATTCACAAGTTCTACTACAAACTACAATCTATAAACTCTATAAACTACTAATTTTAGCAACCTCAAACAGCCCCTTAGAAAAAAAAATACAAAAATACAGAAGGACAAATAGAAACCAAGTTCAGGTTACATTAGCCTTTCATCAATTCAGTACACAAACATGGAATTCAACACACCAGAACCATTCAGTACAAAACATGGAATTCAACACACCAGAACCTTAAAACAAACTGCATATCATAGAAGCAAAAACAGAAAAGAATTTGATTTCAAACCCATTAGATTCACGCACAAACTCCTTCACCGTCCAAGAAAAGGAGACTCGATCTGCGCTTGCCGGGCCTTAAAGTAACTACCAAAATCTCCTCTATTGTCTATAGGAAAGGAGATTTGGACGAACATTTCTGGACCTTCAGACAAAAAACATACTGTCTTCAAGATCAGGATGCATCTTGTAGAGCTGCTTCTCAAAATCCGAAGGATCAGACGCGACAGTTGCCGAAGACGACGATGCCCTAGAAGAAGAAGAAGATGCTGCTGAGCCAGGAGATAACGCTTCTTGGAACATACGCCCCCTATATGCAGCAATATCGGCGTAGTACACAGGAGGAACAAGAGAAACTGGCTTTGTGCATCGAGCAAAAGTGAAGCAAAAGTCATAAATCAGCTTCTGCAACTGGTCAGAACTGAACTTGTGCTCATCCCAAAGGACATAATAATGGGTAGGCTTGCTTGTCCCAATGCCCCCGTAATGGCTGCAAAGGTAAAAATCAAACTCAAAGGGGTGATTGATCGTTGTGTCCACCACTGTTCCCGGAGGCACATTGCCTTTGGGACCCCCATCTTTTGGGGTCTCGGGAAACAAGCGCGTCTGGTGTCGCTTCTGAGCCACAACCAGAGTTATCGTCGGGCGGTAATCTTCCTCAAAGATAGCATTCCTTATTTCAACCAACTCTTGATTAAGAACCATATCAAACTGGCCGTCACTTACACCATCACGAAAAATCACAATTCTCTGTGGCTTTACTTTGTTAACGCGAGCATAAGCTTGGATAAGTTCCAGACACATGGATCCAAAATTCAAAATTTTATCCATTCGACGGGGTTGGGGGCGAACCCTTGCAACATAGCGATTCACAGCAGGCCAATTAACCGTAGCAACAACGGCAGCTATTGATGGGCATGTTACATTTCGTGGAGAAGGGTGATTGACATCGGCCCCCACAAACATAACATGGCCTTCACCCTCAAAACGGGGGAGTGGTTTACTGAGCTCAAAATTGCTGCCTCCAAGCTTAGCATTTATCTTGAGACTAAGGTTCGCAAAATATTGATCGTTTCCTTCATTGGCGCGAGCTGACAAACAACACTGAGTTACTATCCCAATTTGTGTCTCAGAGAGCAATTTGAGGGACTTGTACCCGGGATCAATCCAAGCCATCGCACAGACAATGACTTGTAGTCGACTCTGGCATTTCTTATTAGCCTCTGCAATAACATCTTCAAGGACACGACGAAGCATAGTGACATGAGAGAATGGTTTCATGTTATGTTTACTAATAACAAGAGGATCCTCCATACGGATGCCTAGCATTTGGCAACGATTTTTAAGCTTCTGAACAAAATAGCCAGCATCCAGTCTATCCTTTCTTTCTGCTGCACTAAAATCTATCAAAGCCCAACGCTCAACTGGTTTGCCATCCACAACCAATTTCCTAACAAGGTTCCACTGACATCTCTGCGTATCTTCTATATTCATGCTGCAATTGGGACCACCAAGCTTCAACCGAGGTGGCTCGATGACACGCCCTTCCACTCTTGTCATGTTCTTTATAACTTCAATTCCAAAATTTTGAGCAATTCCCCCCCTGACAGTAAGTTTAACACAAAATAAAAAACAAAACAATGACTTCTATGGAAAAGAAACAAATAAAGAAATAGGAAAAGAATGTTTTCCACCAAACAAATTCAGATAGGCATAGACAAAGTTGCTCAATCAAAGAATATGTCGATGCATCCTTACTTCAAGTTCGAGACTACTTGAAGGCCAACTCTACCAGCACGGATATGATTCGGGTCTTATGAAGCCCTCTATGGTCACCAACAACAATTACACCGCACAATAAGGTTAGGAACAATGCATTAGAGGCAAAATGATAAAGTAGCATGAATCTTGATAACTAATGGTTCAGGGTAAGTTAGGAAACAGTTTCATAAGTTAAATAATCAAGACAAAAAGATGGCAATTTCTCCAAAGATTTTCTTTCACAAGTTAAGCTGAAATTTTGTTTGATAAAAATGTAGAGGTTGAAATAAAATATGGTGTTTGATATGTAGTGTGGTGACTAGTGGTGGTCGTGCTAGTTGTGCTTGTGATAGATTAGAAGTGGTAGAGGTTATGACCGGGCTGTGGCAGTGGCAATGATGGTGGACGAGGAGGTGGTGGTGGTTATGATGACAAATGCAGAAATTATTAACAAGCTTTGGACACAGGAGCTCACATTCAAATGCTGAGATTATTATCAGATTTGGCATAAGAAAACAAGATAAAAATCTCAATTTAAGTAAAGCTTCAAAACGAAAACAAAAACAAAAAAAACAAAACGGGGATAAAAACACACAATGATAGGCTTATTTAGACCACCCTTAACAAGCAAGCATTGTGCAAAGATCGCAAAGATCGCAAAGAATAGTTATTCCTTTTTTCGCTTGGAAATCAAGTACCATCACCAAACCGCTTTAGAATATTCACAAGCAGATTACTTATTTGGCTTCCATCAAAGAAACCAACAATATGCCAATCATGAGATGCACCCAACTAAACACACCATGTAGAGGAAAAAAATATATCTTTCAAGAATCGATATGAAACATAAAGATGAAACATGCAGGTTTCAAGTAATATTACATACCCACACGGTCCATCATCCGCCTGCACCATTTCGCAGATTGTGTTCATTCTGTCCCCTGGCCAAGCCAGTGACATATTCTTTAACTTTTTTGATCCCTGATCACTAAGGTACTCCTTTGAATACCTCTGCCCTTCAACCAAGATGCAGAATTCCATTGGTACATAGTTTCTTCTATTATTTTTTCCCAAGTCAATGGAGGGGATATCTTTGTGCCTGATATCCTTACCATACTTCTCTTTGAAATATTCAACAAGGCTAGTTCTCTTTGGTGGAGCTTTGCCCTCTGGATCCTCAACATCAAATGAGAGATTTCGCGTGCTTTGATCACTTAACCCCACAATAGTGTACTTTTGTTTAGTAATACGATGAGTTACCATAACTTTCAATTCTCTTAATGCATCCATCACGTCTCTTCTCAACTTATTCACATCATTTGCTTCTCTAAATCCCCAAACACGCTCCTTAAGGAAATCAAGAACTGGCAACGGCTTGTGAAATGCCAAGATTGAGTAGTCCAAACACAATACAAGACCCTGTGAGGTGGGCTTCAGACTTTGTTGGAACCCTTTAGATGCAATAATTCCACCATCAAGACCATCTTCTCTATTGTAACCAGTTTGATAAAAGCTTCGACCGACAGCGATTCTCTGCCTAGAGGGATTCTCCTTCATTGCCAAATCCATTCCCTGTAGAATATCACGGGGAATGTGCACAACTTTTCCACTCAAGTAATCCTTCAGCTTGCCGAGTTCCAGCTTATTCACGACAGTTATAGTAACAAAGTAAGAAGTACTCTTCGTATCTTCCCCCATAGAGAAATCCACCTTGAATTTTCCAATAGGCAGTGGAACTGCACTGAAAATGTTTTTCTCACCATCATAGGCAATGCTCGACTGAGGAAATTCAGAAGGATTATCAAAGAACAGCTTATCTTTAATCATACGAAGATTGGATTTCAGTATTTTTGTAGACCGATTCTTGGAAGGAACCACTTGTTTGATATCTACATCATAATGAATAATCATAGTCCCCGCATTGAATTTCACCGGAAAATGGTTAACAAGAAGTTTGGGTGACTGAATGGCATGTGTGCCACCTCCGTCAGGTCGTCTAACAGGAAGCAGATTGCCCTCATCAGTTCTCACAAGGGATGATGCAGGTAGCGGATCTGATATCTTCAATGACGACATATCTGGCATAGAAATATCTGCACAAAAAGCCAAGTTTCCAACTTAAGGATGATCATATTAAATTAAAATCATTAATTGCTATTGAAGGCCTATGCTTGAAAAAGGCAGCAATATTAATTCACAGCAATAATAAAAAGAAAGTCTGATAGATGCACTGAATGCCATAGAATCAAGCTCTACAAACCACCAAATCGGTGAATTTTCTGTCAAAAATTGATTTTACAAAAAAACAAACATGGCAGAAGTAAACAGCGTGTCATTGAGCTACAACTCAAATCAAAAAATACAAAAAATCTGAAGTGCTGTTATGGTCTATATTTACTTGTGAAATTAAAAGAAAAGAATTGCTACATTAACTTTGCTATTTCAAACGCTTAATTATGATTGTTGCAAGTTGGTTCCTGTGAATGAATTTTTTCTTCACTAGCTTCAGGTAAATCGAGATATTACCAAATTAAACACTAAACAAGAAATGAGGCCCTGATTGACAACCCTTAAGTTATGTATACTTTTTTTGTTTTGTTTTTGTTTTCAGAAATCTTATTAACTGCAATAAAAGCTACATTTGACAATTTGTGCGCTTCGGAATTTGTGGCTTGTAATTCAATTCAATTTCCTTGAAGTGTTTTTGGAATTGATGTAATGGGGATAGGCTTGTTGAGCTGACATGGGCTAGCTTTTAGTCATCATGGGTTCAAACCTTTTTAGTAAATAATTGTTGATTTACTGACATAGAAAAACTTAAAGAAGTTTTGAAAAAGTTGCTATAGACCATAACAGCACTTCAGATTTTTTGTATTTTTTTATTTGAGTTGTATCTCAATGACATGCTGTTACTTCTGCCATGTTTGTTTTTCAATTTTTGACAGAAAATTCAATGCGGGGACTATGATTATTCATTATAATGTAGATATCAAACAAGTGGTTCCTTCCGAGAATCGGTCTACAAAAATACTGAAATCCAATCCTCGTATGATTAAAGATAAGCTGTTCTCTTATAATCCTTCTGAATTTCCTCAGTCGAGCATTGCCTACGACAGTGAGAAAAACATTTTCAGTGCAATTCCACTGCCTATTGGAAAATTCAAGATGGATTTCTCTATGGGGGAAGATACGAAGAGTACTTCTTACTTTGTTACTATAACGGCCGTGAATAAACTGGAACTTGGCAAGCTGAAGGATTACTTGAGTGGGAAAGTTGTGCACATTCCCCGTGATATTCAACAGGGAATGGATTTGGCAATGAAGGAGAATCCCTCTAGGCAGAGAATTGCTGTCGGTCGAAACTTTTATCAAACTGGTTACAATAGAGAAGATGGTCTTGATGGTGGAATTATAGCATCTAAAGGGTTCCAACAAAGTCTGAAGCTCACCACACAGGGTCTTGTATTGTGTTTGGACTACTCAATCTTGGCATTTCACAAGCTGTTGCCAGTTCTTGATTTCCTTAAGGAGCGTGTCTGGGAATTTAGAGAAGCAAATGATGTGAATAGGTTGAGAAGAGACGTGATGGATGCATTAAGAGGATTGAGAGTTACGATAACTCATCGTATTACTAAAGAAAAGTACACTATTGGGGGGTTAAGTAATCAAAGCACGCGAAATCTCTCATTTGATGTTGAGGATCCAGAGGGAAAAGCTCCACCAAAGAGAACTAGCCTTGTTGAATATTTCAAAGAGAAGTATGGTAAGAATATCAGGCACAAATATATCCCCTGCATTGACTTGGGAAAAAATAATAGAAGAAACTATGTACCAATGGAATTCTGCATCTTGGTTAAAGGGCAGAGGTATCCAAAGGAATACCTTAGTGATCAGGGATATAGTCATGATGGTCCATGTTTACACAGATAAAAGAAACATATTTTAGCACACATTTAGACCAAGTTATTTGTCCCACCTTCGCTAAGTATTGAAATTTGTTTGCGGAAAAGCAGAGTTTTCAGATTAAGTGCATAGACAGCCATCTGCACTGTTTGCCAACTTCAGTGGATGTAAATTCTAAATTAAACAGAACTTTTTGTTGGGAAGAATTTTTTTAAAGTAATAAATATGAAAAAAAATACATGTATTTTTGGTTTAAGGCAGACATGGGGTGTTTTGCCCCTTAACCACAGTAGGTATACGAACAGTCCGGACACGTGGCATGAAAGGGTCTAGGAGCAAAAGCTTCGTGGTATACATAAGAAACCCATGAGATGTCCCGCCACCGTTCATGGACTCAGCCCAAGAGGCAATGGGCCAAGTAAACTTCATTAATATGGGAGTGAGTCGTGGTTTGGAGGTTAGAGAGGTAAGGGTTACGCCAAGTACCATACCTCAGTATAGTGCCATAGCTGGTGTCTGATAGGTTGGTTCAACTTGAGAGAGTGGACCACAATAATCGGCTCTTGGACATGCGGGCATGATTGAATGGCAAACCCTAATAAAATGATTCTCTTCTGACATGTATTGAATGTATTCAAGAGGGAAAAATAGACAATACATCAATTAAAAATTAAAAAAAAAAAGACCTGATGGAATAAATTAATAGTGATGAAGGCTTATCCTAATGGAAATCCACACAAATATACCTAGAAAGTATTGTGCAAGCAGAATTACAGATCCATACCAGGACGAGGATCAGGAGCCCTCTGCGAATGAGCGCCCCTCGAAGAACCAGCCCACGCTCCTCTTCCTCCACCGCCGTAGCCACCTCTGGCGGAGCTTTGGCCGGACTCCCGTCTAATAGGTTCCTCTACTTGACCGGTCATAGGCGGCGGCACCGCCCTGTGGGACCCACGCTGACCCTGACCAGAGGAAGGGCCCCACTGCTGAGCAGGTTGTTGGTGATAATGCTGTTGGTGATAATACTGATCACCCCCACCTCGGCCACCGCCGCCACTCCCTCGGCCACCGGTTCTCCTTCCTTCTCTTCCTCCACTACCACCACCACGACGGCCGCCGCCGCCGCCGCTAACACCGCGACCACTTCCTTGGCTGTAATTACCTCGCTCCATTGTTGAATCAGCAAAAGAATCCGTACCCCTCTCTCAAGTGTGCAAACAAAGAATTGCGTAGGACTGAAAACTGGGGAGTTGAGGGGCATTTTATAGGGAGTAATTTACCGAGGTGGGATGAAATTACGGAAACACCCTTTTGCGTACTGATCAAGGATTTAGTAGTGGTTGGGCAGCTTCCTGGAATTGATGCGACCCACTTTCCATCCAATTAAGGCCTCCGAATCTTAACAAAACTTAGCTTTTAAGAAAAGAAAAGGAAAGAAAATTTTAACGGTCCGTTTGGCTAGCAGTTTTTTAACTCATTTCTATTTTTTGTTTTTATGAAGAAGTGTTTTAAAAAAATTATGTTAGTTTTTTTTTTTTTTCAGGTTTTCTTAATTTGTATAATATTAAGTACTTAATTTTTGTTTTTAAATTATAATGTTTAAATTATTGATTCAATTTTTTATTGTTGAGAATATAATTAATTTTTTAAAGCCAAAACTATGGATTTTTTTTAGGTTTTGTTAATTTGTCTAATATGACCTACTTAATTTTTATTTTTAAATTATAATGTTTAAATTATTGACGTGATTTTTTATTATTGAGAATATAATTGATATTTTTAGGCCATTTAAAAAATTATTTTTTAAAAAAAAAAATACCATTTATTTCCCTAAGAAATCACTTTCATTTATTTATATTTTTTTAAAGAAAAAAGCTTATTCACATTTAAACATTCTAATTTTTTTTTAAAAAAAAATAACTATAATAATTTTAATTTAAAATGTTAATTCTCCTCATAAGAATTTAAAAAAAAGTTACGTTAATATCATAAATACTACAACTTAATAGAAAAAAAATAAATACATATTAAATATTTTAATAAAAAGTAAAAAAAACTAATAACAAAAATTATCTCAAATTATCAATTTTTTATTTCTTCCTCTTTTTTTTTTTTAAGAAGACTATACATTTTAAAAATCAAACTTTTTAAATATTGCAAATAGACCCTTAATTAAAAGTATTATAACTATTTTACTCAAAGAAAAAATTACCGTGCTTGTTTGAAATATGTATAAACTTTTATTCTTATAATTTTTTTTAAAAAAACCAGTTAATTTTTTTTTTTAAAGAAAATAAAAAGTATACTTTAAATGCTGGTTGTTTATAAAATAGGGGAAAAAAAAGTAACTTTTTAAGTAGCCAAGTAGGGCCTAACTGTATTATTAATATTATGTCGATCCATGCCCACTATTCATCCAATTGAGCCCCTCGAATGCTAACAAAACTTAGCTTTTAAAAAACCAAAATGCTATTCCTCCCTAATCCAATTGAGAATTAGATTACGGAATGATAAGGATAATTGATATAAAAGTGTGTAATGAATGAATTAATTCTTAAAATCAATTGATGTAAAGTAATTAAAAAATGAAGTGGGTTCAAAATCGCACTATGCTGTGTTTTATTGAATATTTTATTTTTTTAAATATTTTTTATAATTAAAATTATTTATTTTATAGTATTTTATTAATTTTATTACTTACAAAAAAATTAAGTTAATTTAATATTTGTAATTACATGATCTGATTATATTTATTTAATATTATTTTTTGTAAGATTATAGTTACCATTCATTTGTTTTTTTAACAAATGTGATCTATTCGCATAATTGTTAATATCTAATTAATTTAATTTTTTGCACCAATGATCTACTTAATAAATATTACATAATATATAGTTTCGATCATAAAAACATACGAAAATGCTAAATCGCCCATAATATATAATTAATTGAGCATACGAAAATGCTCAATTAATTACTGTTGATCAATTATTTTAATTGAGCATTTTTTACTCTCGCTTTTTTTATTTTTTAAAATTCAGTCTTAAAATGTTTTAAGTTTTATTCTAAGTATTTGTTTATTGATAAATTTATACTTTTATAATTTATTTGTCGAGATCTATTAATTAATATTGATGTCATATAAAAATATGTAAAAATATAAAAATAAAATTTTAAATTCATTTTTAAAAAGTTCTAATTAGCTTAATTTTTTGTTTGGCAATGAGTTTAAAGTTAGTTTTTTTTTGTTTTTTGACTTAAAGTTAAAAAAATAAAAACTCGATAATTTTGTTATTATTCAAAAAAATAAGATATACTTTAAATTTTAATTTAATAAAATTATACTAATTAATATAAAAAATCTATTTTTTAAGAAAAAATGAGAACTATTTCAAAATTTAATATGAGAAGCTTTTCATACACATTATGAGAAATTTTTCATATATATTTTCTTAATTTTATCATTTTTAATTTTAAATAAAATAAATAACTTATAAATAAGAAATTTTTCAGTATAATTTTTTCTATATATGAGAAACTTCTCATATATATTTTTCTGAATTTTGTTATCTTTAGTTTTTTATAAAATCAATAACTTTTGAATAAGAAATTTCTCAATATAATTATTATTTTTATATATGAAAAACTTTGTATGCATATTTTTTTTAATTTTGTCATTCTTAATCTTAAATGAAATGAGCAACTTATAAAAAGAAATTTTTTAGTATAATTTTTTTTTATGTATGAGAAACTTGTAATACATATTTTTTTTAATTTTGTCATTCTTAATTTTAAATGAAATAAACAACTTATGAGTGAGAAATTTCTCCGTACATCTTTTTTTTCAGGTATGAAAAACTTTTCATACATAGTACGATAAATTTTATATACATATTTTTCTTAATTTTATCATTCTTAATTTTTTATAAAATAAGCAATTTATAAATAAAAAATTTCTCAGTATAATCTTTTTTTATCATGATAAGAAAGTTCTCACCTTGATGCAAGGTATTAAAAAATTATCATGTATAATTTTTTTTAAAAAAAAGTTATACCTTCATCTTAATAGATAGTGTGAGAAATTTTTTATATATGAATACTCATATATAGGAAAAAAAAACTAATTATATTAATATTTTTATTATTTTTTAAAGATAAATAAACATTATTTTAAAAATATAAGAAACATCTCAAACATATTATTACTATAAGAAACTTTTCAAATATATATTTTTTTCAATTTAATTATTTTTATTATTAAATAAAATGAGCAATTTTATGTGTTTTTTTTTTATGTAGTTTTATTTTTCTAGAGAAAAAAGATAATCGCATACACGTTTCTCTAATTGAGATCTTCTATTACGATGATTGATTTGCCCATCCGCAACAAAGGCATTTTCAAATTGAAATCGTCTGAAACTCTCAAGAGATCGAGCATTTTTTGATCGGAATCGTCTGAGATTCTCGAGAGATCGACGTCGTACGAGAAGAATTTCACCATGGCGGCGACAAAGCTCAATTTACCAGTGCGGGATGGCCCATATAGCAGGTAGCTTCCCTTCCAAACGCGGCCATGGCGTTGGTAGTATTGTTTGACTCGTAAAGAAAGTTCGGTCAATTGTTTCGGGGCTCCTAGAATTACTCTTTAAAAAAAGAGAGAAAAAATAAATAAAATTGAAAAAGATCGAAGAAATTGTGTTTGAAATAATTTTTTATGTTATTTTTTTTATGTTTTGTTAAATAATTATGTGCTAATTTTTTTTTTTAAATTATAATATTTGGATTACCATTATGGTTTTTTTTTAAATTGTTGAGTGAGTATAATTGATTTTTTAGACCATTTAAAAAGTTAACTTTTTTACCCAAAAAAATTACCATTTGATTTCTCCAAAAAAGTACTAACATTTATTTTATAGTTTTTTAAAGAAAAAAACTTATGCACATTCAAACACTCTAACTTTTTTGAAATAAATTACTATAATAATTTTAATTTAAAAAGTTAACTCTCCTCACATTTAAAAAAAAAAAAAAAAGAAATTATGCCAATATTATAAATACTATGACTTAAAAGAAAAAAAATAAATGCATAGTAGATATTTTAATAAAAAATAAATAAAGCTACTAACAAAAATTATCTTAAACTATCTAACTTTTATTTCTTCTTTTATTTCTATGAAAGCTATACCTATTAAAAGTTAAAGTTTTTAAATATAGCAAACATGCTCTTAATTAAAGGTATTATAGTTATTTTATTCAAAGAAAAGATTAGTGTCTTTAGAATGCATATAAGTTTTTATTCTTAAAAAAGAATTAAAAAAAGTTAATTAGTTTTTTAGAGAAAATAAAAAGTATACTTTAAAAGCTGGTTGTTTATAAAATTAAAAAAAAAAGTAACTTCTTAATAGCCAAGGTAGGACCTCACTGTATTATTAATTAATATTATGTTCATCTATGCTATCCTTAAAAGGAAATACCAAATTTGCCTACCATCATTTAATCAAAATCCTAAAATTCCTGCCACTTATTAAAAGATTAATTCTATTAAAATAGTCCTAAAGGTAACCCATTTCCTTCTTCTTCTTCTTTTTTTTTTTGCAAGAACTCATTCTAATCCCATTAATTTCTCACAGTCATTGTTTTTTAAAATTTGCTATAAAAAAATTTTATAATTAATTTTCATTCCAATAAGTCTTTCAATCTGCAAATTTACAACCGGTTGATCTTGTTGGCAAGTGATCACAAAGTTCATTGGTGTTTTTGCTTCTCGGCTTAACAAACTTATATGTTACAATTATACATGAATTTTAAAAATAATTCTTATTAACAAAGTTTAAAAAATATTTCTCACAAATAAAATAGACTCAGTTTGCCGTAGATCAACTATGTTGCCATAAAGCTATTGATTATCGAAAACTATTTGATTTGTTTTGATGCATTTAGTATCCGTTTAGTTACTTGACTTTAAGTTAATTTTTTGATTTTAAATCACTTTAAGTTAAAAAATTAAAAGTTTATTTGGTTGAGAAACTAGTGACTTTTAAGCTACCAAAAAGTCAAATAAATCAAATGTGAAATTTTAATATTGTCATTCAGCCTAAATGAGATTTTGCTAAATAAAAAAGTTAAAAATTTTAAAAATTAAAGAGTAAAATTAAAAATTATTATAAAAAAACCAAACAGCCAAAAAGCGAACAGGACAAGAGTTGAAGGTTGAAAAACGAGACTTTTTTGCTTTTTAAGCTTTAAGCCAAAAAGTCCAAA
>JAOTRH010000026.1:12077464-12149694 GCA_034768845.1 Heliamphora exappendiculata | reverse complement strand
ATATATATATATATATATATATATATATATATATATATATATATTTGTTATATTTATTATTGTACACTATATGCATTTGTGCACGTGTTCAATTCATTTTATTTTCATTTCACGTGCAAAATAAAATCGCATATAAGGGAAAACATTAAATAACTTAATATCTATTATTAAGCCTATTTCATAAGAGCCTAAACTTCTGAAAAAAATGATTTAACAATAGCAACACATTGAGGCAATATAGATCAAAGTCTCAAGTGTTTATCCCTACTGGCGCACCACAAAAACTAATTTGAGATGGTTCTATTCATACAAGAATTGATTTATAGCCAATTCAGCAAATTAGAAGCAGCGGAACCCAAAAACAGAAGAATACATAACCGAACCACAACTAAAAGAGCAACTTTCCATCTAGTGTAGCAGCTAATCGATGCACTTTACAAAAGTTCCCTCAAGATGAATAGAGCCAATGAATTTACAGTTCTGGAGGAGCTTTTGTCCTGAATAATTCAGCCAGAAAAATAATCGGCCCTGCTGACATGTACATTCTTGCACCAGTGTGCATTGCTGGCCCAAATAAATTACAAAAAGGGTAACTTAATAAAAGCTCACAATGCCGATAACTCAACTTCCCGAGTGCAAGGACGATATGCCACGAAAGTGCTGTCGTTGGAGAAGGAACCAGGATTAAAACATGTAATTCCTACGTAATTAAATGTCTTCTGCTCGCTTTTGTCCCCCAACACAATCTGCATAGTACACCACATAATGATAAAGGTGTTATATAATTTGAGTTTTTTGATTCCAGCTGGTTCTGAGGGCAGAATAAATATTGTTTGTTCCCTGCACTTGGTGCATATTGAATAAAACCATTTCATTTGTTATATTTGAGAGCATATAGTTTCCAAGATCATAGTTTGATGTAATTTATCCAATCAGTTTACATGAATTAATGGAAGAAAAACAGGCAAATTCTAGAAAGAATGAACATATAACACCCAATTGTATTTCTCATGAATACCATTGATAATAATTTGGCTTTATATTCTGTCTTCATTCTAAAACTTGTTTTTTAAGGATAGAAAGAGTCCAAATCTAGAAAAACGCTGAAGTTGGTTAATGTTCATACTAAAATTATGGATTACTGCCTACTTAAAAACATAAAAGAAATAAATGCAACACTGAAAAAAAAGAGAAGGAAAAACTGTACTGATGATCTCCAACTGTACAAGAAATTAAGTTAAAAATAGAAATATGCCCGTGTTAGCACCAAACGGTGGAAAAACTCATCAGCCCCGCTATTTCATCGGTCCATTTAGTATACTTCCCTTTTGTGGCCAGACTATTAATAGCTCAAGTGAACCAACAAAGAGCGTAGTTTGATAATTTCATCAATGAGTCAAAATAAATTCTTCTGCAATCTATGATTGACAGAAAATTGTTTAGACATTTTGAGGAAAGAAAGCTTAAATTTGGTGGCAAGAATTTACCATGCCAATTTTATAGTACACCAGGTGTAGTAAATAAGATCACCGAATAGAGGATGCCAAAACTTATTTCTCAGTGACATAGCATGTTAGCCAAACAAACCATTTTAGAGCTGTCCAATAAAAGACATCAAAACAGGAGCATTACCGTATGTGGAGCTGGATAAAGATGGAGACAATGATCATAATTCCAGATAATGGGCTGTACACTCAGAGGGAGGGGACAGAGATGGCTTTGATGTGTTATGGTAGCAACAAGCTGCAACAAACTCATAACCAGTGAGCTCTCTCTCTCTCTCTCTCTCTCAATTTTCCATAAGAACAGTTTTAACCTTATAAAGTGGAGAGCGAAAAATAACAAACTCACATGCTCAAAAGGATCACTGGTTTCTTCTGCTGAAGGGTGTATCAAACACGATCTACGCATTCTATACAGCAGATCCTGACGGAAAAAAACAATTTCTTGGGTGCAAAACTTGACTCTGGTTTTGAACATGACAAACATTTTTTAAGTCAGAAAATAAAATTGTGCATAAGCTATTAAAGGAACTCAACTTGCACTTAATCATTCAAAGAACAGTGGTAATTTCATAAGAAGCCCACATTTTGTTTTTTTTTTCTTTGTTTCCTTCTAGATTTTTTCCTTTGGGGGCGGGGGGAGTCTGGAGCTTCATGGTGTACTGCGGATTACGAAGTTTATCATCATTGATCCTTAGTGTGGTGACTGATGATGAGACAGACTTACCTGCAAGGGTTACTTGAGAATATGGCATTCGGTACATGCTTCTGAAAGTCTTCAGTTAGATATTTTGGCAGAGCACATCTAGGTAGAACTGTTGAAGGACCTGAAAATGATCGTAAAATACAAGGGACTTACACCCTATTCTTTATCATACCCCAAAATAAAAAAATAAAAAAATAAAAAAATTACAAGGGACACAAATTTGCATCAGGCAAAGTTTAAAGAGGTAGGAAAGTTCAATTTAACACACCAGGATCATCAGGACCAGGAATCAACAAAAATCTACTTTGCTCCCTTAATCGTGGCCGAGCACCAATCATCTGCCCAAGCTTTCCAAACTGCAATCTGCATGCCAAGGTTGTTTGTTGTTGCTTTTAATTTTCCACGGACAAGTATCGTTTAAGCAAATAAAACAATATCACTTAAGTGCTCACCTGAGACTTGAGAAAGAACTGAAGGAAAGGTTACATGGATGGGTGCAGAAATTTCCCATAAAAACAAATAGTGAAGGAACCACCTCGACATTCTCATAACCATCTAAAACTGTCTCTAGCTTTGCCATAGTCTTCTCTACGGATAAGAGAATATTGAGATTAGGCAATGCTTTAAAAAATATACACACCCCAATAGTAAACCAATACAAAAACAAAAAGAAAACAGAACAGAAAAGACAGATAAATTAATGAATGGACAGGGAATTGAATTACCTCCTCATTGTCTAGCCAAATATCAGAGATAATGACAAACATGTCATTCACTGCCCTTTTCTCCATCTCCACAAGTCTCAGCTATTGGAAATGTTAAGGAAAACTTCTATAATATTTCTAGGCCATTAAGAATGAACTAGAAATGTTCTCTTAATAAGGGTTAACAGGGAAGACCAGAAAAAGGATACAGTCTCTTCCTTTGTTAATGTTCCGCCACCAAAGAAGTCAAGTCCAGGAAATGCTGCAATTGACTTGTCTATGTCTTCCAAGGGAGGAAATCCACATGTTTTCACCTACATGACATGTAAGGGAAAGGAAATATTAGTATGTTTAAGGAATTCATTAGCTAAAGATATCAAAAGACGTGACAAAAATTTAACACAAGTCCCGGATGCCAGACAACTAGAGGCGGAGCTTGGGAATGGTATACATGTATGTATGAGTGGAAATTTCAACATTGTTTTAGGCACAAATGAATTCAAATGCGTGCATACACATGCACACGTTTTATAACTACACCAAATTTAAATATGTTAAGGAATGCTAATTTTTCAGCGTACTTAGGCCATTTCATGCAGTGCTGAAATGAAAGAATAAAAAGCAAAATTCCTTAAAATCAAATAACTTGCATTCTCCAACTAATTTAAAATTCAATATTTTAATGTAGTTGATCGGCTTCACAATGGAAAATCAGAAGTTGGAGCTTAAATCTAACAGATCCTACCCCAGCAACACATCTATTTCTATTAAATATAGAAAAAGCGGGAGTAATTATATGTGTTGCCATCCTATTGTCCATTAATCACACTTTGCCTTTCAATATCGGTGAATTACAATCTTAACATTTTACTAAGACCTAATAAGCATTAAATATTTGTAAATAGCATGCCAAGTTCAAGTTGCCTCTTACCATTTCATGTGTAATACTGCTTAGATGCCTTGATGTGCGCTATTATAATTGGACACATGGCTATTATGAATGTCAATTTTCTCTACCCCAGCCCTACCCTTGTATGTCCTGCCTTGTTTTGTACAGATTTTTGGTATGCATAAATACATATATAAAAAAATTTATTTTTTAAATATATATTAAGGCCAAAATACAATAATTTACACTTACCTCTCATTTTTCACATTTATTTCTTATTTTTAATTTTTTTAATTCTAATTGCTCATAGTTGACAAACTATCTCGTTGTGTCCTGACCAAAAAACTTCTTTAGTTTTTCTAGCCTCAGCCCCACTAAGATTCGGGTTATAGATGGTGATAATTATTTGTTGATAATCATCGCTTTTCCAATTCTTCTCATCATGTGAAATCTAGGAACTAAAAAAAATTGATCAAAGTTGAAAGTTCACTAAAGACCAAAAATATTACTTTTGGCTGAAAATAGCTATTTTTTGGTCTTTTTTAAACCTTTTTTATTTTTTGTTAAATCTATATAATAAAACAGCTCATATTTTTAAAATGTCATAAAGGCAAACTATCTTTAAAGACTGAGATTTATTATACTATTCTAATCCTACAGTTTAGATTATTATATCTCTCCTCATTTAATGCAGTTAATTTAAAAACATATCACATTTTTCCTCATTTAATACCTTCTCTCTCTTTATTTCTCTCTTCAAAAAATATCATTTATTTTCACAAAAAATACAACTTCAAAATGCTTTATAGTTTTGAAACTTTTTAATGTTTTGAATTTTTTTTTTTAAATAAAATAAATTTTTTATGATTTTTTTCTTCTTTCTAAAAAATGAATTTATTTTATTGAAAAATATTGTTTTGGTTACCTTCCATAGAAAATTGTTGAATTAGTTATTTTTTAATATAAAAAAATTTATATTATGCGACAACTTAAAATGTATCCTTTTTTTTTTACAAAAACTAATTACTATTTTTTTTGGAGAAAATATTTTCTTTCCATTTGAAAATTAAAAATTAAAATTGTTGTTTTTTCATCAGAAAATTAAAAACTAAAAATGTTATTTTGGTATCTTTTGATAGAAATTTGGTTTTGAATAAATTTTTTATTTATGAAAAGCAATTATTTTATTTATAAAAAGAAAATATTGAAAAAATTATGTAAACTTTATAATTTATTCAATATAGTGTAAGATTTTTATTTTTGGAGTGTGAAGGTTATAAGTTACGAATAAAAGTTATTATTATATTTTAAAAGTGATGAGAGTTTAAATAGAATATTCTAGAAATTATCATTTTTTATTTGATTTTTTCACTTTCTAACTTTTTTATTTTTCTACTAAATGGGTTATGTTGGCTTTTTTTACGTTTTTAACTAAAATACCAAAAAACTAAAATAGTCAAACGTCCTAAGTGCCTTTAGGCAAGGGCAATAACTAGTTTTCTTACATTTCCAATTCTTTGTGACGAGAGAAATTTAAAAATGATAAAAGTTTGGACTAAATTTTAATAAAAAACATTAGAGACGAAAAATTGCTATTTCACTTAAGTTTTGACAAACACCATAGACTGCAACCAACCTCTAATTTTGCGACAAGGCATTTCAATGAAGAACACTAGAAGACTTGAATACTGCTGAGCTTGACATCATAGTATGTTAAGATTATACAAACCTGTTGCTTTAATTTTAAAAAAGGAAGGATTCTAGGTTTCATAAAGAGAAAAGAAAGTGCAAATGACTTGATATAAGTCAAAAGATTGTCATAATTCCAAAAAATTAACTATCGTAATAACAAGTAATTTAAATTCTTACTCATACAATAGAGGCCTATGTTACCCAGACTAAAGTACATGTGTCGAACTCGACAGGTGACTCACTAGTTTTTCTTAATTATAGGATATGGGAATTCAGCTAAAAAAGTGAACACGGGGTACGGGAATATGACACGTGTAGTTAATTACATGTACTTGCTACAAGTACATTATATATATGATATATCTATATAGTATATACATATAAAATTTTGTATATAGTGGTTAAAAACTACAATACATATGGCATAATTTCTAAACAATGCATGAGATGATTTTTTTTCATGAGGCGATAATGCTACATACCTTCGTACTCAATTTTTCAAAAGATAATGATGTAAATTGGAAGTTGCTATGGATCTTTTTGCAGAGTTGCATATTTTAAAAGCAGAAAAAAAATATTACATGTTTGATGTATCCAACTAGAGGTTGCCATTTCCGACTCAAATCCCTCAACACCTCTTAACATTGCTCTATGTTTTTTATGGTGAAAGAAAAGAGGGCCTCAAAGAGCATGGGTAAAACTTAAAAGGAACCAAAAAGGCGTTTTCTAGTTTATAATAGAAAAATCGGATCCCATTAGGAACATAAGGGTAATGAAAAGCATCCAGACCATCAGATATATAAGGTAAACAGAGCCTAGTTGACTAACAACAATGTGTTGCATGGCCTATATAATTATTTCTTAAAGGAAAATGATATTTGTCACTGGATGTATTTAATTTTTTTTTTACATCCAACGTGTATTTAAAGAACAAATGTCATATATCCATGTAGAACCTTCCATATTCAAAAATATAATAGGCCCCTGCGTGCTATAAGGGGTACCACATGGGAGGTGAAGAGATCTGGCGATGCATTCCAGTCCTCTTTGTTAAATCAATCAGTAAATGCAATAATTGAAGCCATTAAGAAATATTACCTAACAAGAAGGTGCAAAAATAAGTAATATACTACTACGTTTAAATGTTTGCCACACTGGATTTAACCAAGGAGATAACCATTACAGTTTATAAGATACAGTAATTCAAAAAAAATAGCCATGGAGATATCAGCCAGAGGTGGTCATAAAAGGAATCCTAAATAATATAGGAAATACTGCCCTGATGCACATTGTGATGGAGTATCCTAATTCAACTATGCAGATTCCAGTAAGAATGCAAGAACAGAAGAAAAAAAAGTACAATTAAATGCACATATGTATACCTCGAGAAGAAGAAAAAAGATAAAAAATTGCCATTTTGAATCCAAAATATGAATATGCAGAAGGTGGTGTGTGAAACGAACAAATAAGCACCAACCTGAAAGATGCCATCCAAGAGCATTTCTCCTTCTGCTAAAACTATAGTGTTTTCAGAGAAAAACCCTGTTGTTATCTTGTATTGTATGTTAAAGAAAATGATGATTTACACCCCATCTCAACTGGTATTTAAGCCTGAATATAACCTAGCAATAAGTGTATCCAAAAGCATATTTTACAAACGTGCTCCATCTCTTAGCTACTAACAAAGAAACAAACTACAAATTCAATTGCTTTCACTAAATTCAGTGGAAATGAACATCTCAAGATGTTGAGTGAGCCCCAGACAAAGGATCGTACCGATTTTGAATTTCAAGAGCTTCCATTTTGTTATTGCCCAAGAGCAAGAAAAAACAAAGAACAGATTACTAGCAACAGAAGTAAGGAATAAAATGAAGAAAGGTCACAGAGAAGTTCGGTCAGGTCACAGTTGAGCCATGTCCAAGATGAGTGTTTCTTGTACTACAAAAAAGCTTTGACTCAAAATTACACAAAAATGTTAAATCATCAAATTCAAAGAATAAGTTAAAGCCGAGATAAGGAGATGGAAAGGGGAAAAAAGGCCAGAAAGGCATCGAAAGATCAGGATAAAATTAGGAACAAAAACTCAATAATCAGACATGGCAGTGTTCTATAATTATTTTGATCGAGAGTTTAAAGTATTTCATAGATTGAAGAGATCCTTCGCTATAGTGGATTATAAAGCAGGCCAGTACCAAGAATTCAAAACAGACTATATGTCTCGGGAATAGGGAAAATAGTACACATATAGAGGATATTGCATTGGACAAATTGATTTCAACAGCTGCAGTGAGGTCTTCCAAGTAAAAATGACCATCCTCCAACTGAGATATAACACCCATGACCCATCTTGTCCCTGTCAATCCAATCAGACTCTGAATTGGAGATATCTGTTCAACATACACACTTATATAAGCATGCCCAGTTTAATTAAGATAAGTGTAGCCCAAGTACTCATCTGCAATAGAGAGAAAGAGAAAGGGATTACCTCGCAGCAGCCAAACTGAGACTTTTCTGTGTCAAATGCAGGCCTAGAAAAATGTGGATCACGAGAAAGCCTCTGAAGCAACAAGAGAAATCTATCCCTATATAACGTGGCTTTAGCAGAAGCATCACCATGAATTGGAACCCTTCCTGTATGCCTACAAGTTAAAAATAGGAATAAGTATCACCTCCTAATCAAATGTCCAAATCGACAATAAGTACAATTGCAAGGCAGCAATTGGATATCTAGCTACATGTAAAAACACTTCATGTTGTTTGGGTAAATTCAGAGGAAACAAAAATTAGCCAACTATGAAGCACGGGTACTCTAAAAATGGTGTCGTACACATACTGGGTACTTGTATAGTGCCAATACAACAAAAACGTACCAGGTACTCCAAGAAAGTGCAAGGTACTTTCTAACATGCAAGTGCATTTGGGGTATGTTTTGGGTAGGTTTCAGGCTATTTATGGGTATGTTTAAACTTTAAAAAAAAAATTAAAACTAAAAGGGTCATAAAATAAATTAAAATGTTATATATTTTGATAGAAGCATAAATCTAAGGAATAAAGGCAAACAAGTTTCTTTCATTAAACAAATAAATTGCAGCCCAGATCTGAATAAACTCCCAACCTAGGGTTTCTAGCTTGCTGAATGTACTTTTTTTTGGGCATATTGATGTACTAAATGTCTGATTTTAGCAACTAATGCTAATATTTTTTGTGATCTAACATTTATTCCTTTTTTATTAGTTTTGTATTTGACATATATACTGCAATACTACAACAATAATTAAAACACTGACATACTCCAACCGTACCCGTACCCTATGTTTTTAGATTTTCCATAGCACCTCATGCTGCATCGTACGTACCATACCATACCCAACCGCATACCCACACCTATGCTTCATATTTCGTCGGCCAACAAATCCAAAAGCATATAGGAACCAACGAGAATGGTTTTAAAAAAACAAAATTTAATAGCCTGACAGCAATTCTCTGAGAAAAAATTAAAGAAAAAACTCCAATTTCTCCATCTTTGTACAAATTATACAAATTTAAAGGCATTGTGAAGAAGCTTAGCATACAGAAAATAGGAAAAATAAATAAATAAAAACAGCTCTATAGTAGTTGGATTGGACAAGAAGAAACAGAGAGTTGGGGTTACAGAATTGACATACTCATAGAAGACCTTTTTGACTGGATCATATCGGAACTTTGGGACGATGAAGACGTCGATAATGCGGAGAGCCGCAGAGGAGCTGCTGCTATTAGGGCTTTCCTCCACCGCCGCTTCCGCTTCCAATAGAAGGCTCACGACGCGATGCACTGATTCCTTGTCCAAAATTGATGATTTCACTGCGAATCCACAGCATAATCAACACAAATTCAATTATAATGCAGAATCGGAAAGGAAAGAGAATGAAATTACGGGATTGGTGGTGGAGTTCATCGAGGAGGAGATCGAGAGCTTCGTCTTCGGCGTCTTGAAAGTGGGTCAAGAACGAGAGGGCTTCGTTTAGGGCTTCGACTTTTAGGGTATAACCCCCCATCTTGAACTTCCTCTGTACCTTCCTACGAATCGCGCCGCTCATTTCTCTCTCCTCTGTGTCTGTATCGGTTATGCTAAGTTCCTCTCTTCCCTCGCTAGTCACTCGTGCCTCTTCCATCTCTACATACCCGCAGCTCTATTTTCTCTTGGCAAAATGGCGGGAAAATCCAAAAAATACGCGGGTGGATTTGAATTGGGCCGAAATGGAGAGATAGGCCTCTTTTGGCTCTTTCAAAAATATGAATTGTATTGTTCTTTTAATTTGTAATTATTTTTAAATAGTTAAATGAATAAATGTCATGATTTGAATTTTATTATAGTTGTTTAATAAATGTATAAAGCTTTTGTTGGATAGTTTTTTTTCTAATTTTTTGTTTGCTATTTCTTAAAAAAGCTTGTACAAAAAAAAATTATAACTTGTGTAAATTGAATATTGTTGAATTGTGAAACAACAAGACAAAAATTTAATTTATTAAAATTTTTATAATACTTTTTCATGAAGCTACTATATATATATAAAATTATAAGATCATTTCTTATCGTCCATTTTGAGTTCCAAAATCTTTGTGACTACTGACTAGTCCTACGAGTTCGTAATAAACCCACAACAATAATTCGAATTATTTATTTTATAAGCCATCACGAAAAGATCATTAATGTAAAAAAATTCTTTCTTCAAACCTTATTAAATATATGAACAAATATCATTTCTTTTTTCAAAATGAATGGTTTTTGTTTAAAATAAACTATTTAAGTTTAAGCTATTCATTTTGAAAAAACAATATTGTTAGCTCAATGGCTTTTTCAATTAGATTTTAATAATTTTTATAATTTATTTTTTAAGTAAAATTGATTTAAAAAGATAATATTTAATATTTTTAAAACGGTAGTGTTGATATAAAATGACAAATAAGTTAACATTTTTAGTTATTTGAGCTGACACTTTTCTCAAGTAAATTGACACTTCAGTATTCTTGAATAAGAATATTTTGTGTTGATCCTAATTGATATTTGAGTCAACACCTTATGGCAAAGATTGCTTGATGTTCTCAAGTGTATTAACACCTTTGAACTAATGAGTTGACACCTTAATATTTTTGTCTAAGATATTTTCAGATTATACAAAATGAGTTGACACAAAAAGACTTTTGAGTCAATACAAAAGAACTGGGACTTTTTGTAACAAAATGAGTCGACACAAGTAGAAATTTGAATTGACCCCAAATGACTCTTCAAGACTCACTAAAATTATTCGAGAACTTTGAGTCGACACAAGTTGCAACATCAGTCAACACAAAAGAACCGTATCTTCTTGTAGATTTTTGAGTCGACACAAAACAACTGAGTGTTTCTACAGAATCTTAAGTCGACACCAACGAGGATATGAGTAAACACAAAAAGGTTCTTCTGGAAATCTGAAGTATAAAATGATTCAACACTAAATGTTTTTGAGTCGACACCGTTGTGTATGTGAGAAAAATGCAAAAATTAGTGTCGACACCAATGAAGAAATGAGTCGACCCATTCACTTGAAGAACCAAGCCTAGAAGATTTGTATCGACCCTAAAACGATTTGAGTCGACACATGAGATGGAATTTCAAATCAGGCGCCGGGTTCAACGGTTGGATTTTGTGTATTTAATGCTCTTACTTACCTCCAACGTGTTGGAGATAAACTGTCAAGATCATTGATTTGTAAACGATTTTTCAAATGAAAATAACTAGACGGGCAATCGCCGAAACAGACTCCAGATAAAATATTTTGATGTGAAACGATCAAAATTATATCCCGTGCCACTACAGTTAATTTAGAAGAATACCTTTCGGTCATTTCTTCAACTACGAACTTTAATTTTCTGAGTTGACTTTCTACTATATTCTCGATGTGATTTTCAAACGTAGTGTGGGTTACGATCTTTCGAGAACTTGTACCGGCATAACCTAATCAACCTTAGTCATAAAAGACAACTCTTAAAATTAGTTCAACCTACTCATATATTTATAGGGCTACAGTAGGGACCTGAAGAGTAATTATGACATAGACTTCTAGTGTGATTCAGATACCATTTCATCAATTTCTGCGAATATTTAAATCTCTCAGTGATTTCTGTAATTATGAAAATCTTGCAGCAGTCCTTGCAATTTTCATAAAACACTAAATTATAGTTCGTACCACCAAAAAACTGTAACTGCACTTCTAACCACAATCTCAAGACCAATTACATTGAGCTCCTGCTATTAAATACTTAATTTATCTTCCCACGTTAAGATTTTCGATACCCGCCAATTAAATTTAATTACTAATAATTTAATTTAATCGGTATCTTTAAAATTCTTTAAACATTTCCATTTAACTTTTTTGACTTCCAAATAATTAAATCCACTGTAGGGTTTGACCCGGTCAAAATTTATAAGTTTTCTTAATGAGGTATCGTCAATCCCGAATAATCGGGACGTGGATTCCGTCAATAATTAATATCCACCATATAATTAATACCACTATCCAATTCACCGGGACTATAGACTCATATAAGATCGCACATTCTAATGAATCAAAACAACGAATATTAAATATACGCAAGTAATAATTATTTCAGAATTACGAGTATAAGCACTCATAATAACCTTGGAGTGTGAATTAATTTATATAGTCAGTATAAAATTAATTATCCTAATGTTGTCCCGTTCAATACACACAAAGCATACTAGTATAGAGAGTCAGAACAGTAGACGACGTTATTATCTGTTTTCCATAACTAAGATAGGCTTACTAAAACTCTGTGTTATAGTTGTACCAATGATATGTTCAATTCTATCTAAACTATGAGCAAATACTTATATTTTGCAAGAACCTATAATGTGGTCTTCTGTGTGTAAACCATATTCTATACACCAGATTAAATACTGTACAGAATAAAGAACATCCATGCATAATATTAAAGAAATAATATTTCATACATTGCTCATTAAGATTCTCATAAAATAAAATAATTAATCTTACTAAAAAAATTTAAATACTAAAACCAACAAAATTTATGATTTTTAATATACAACCCTGACAATCTCTCACTTATTCTCAAAACCATGCTACCATACATCTGACTCCCATGCCCTCTACATGACTGTCAAAAGTTTTAGCCGATAGGCTCTTTGTAAAAAGATTTGCAAGATTGTCCGCTGATGCAATCTTGGTCATAGCAATATCATCTCTTTGTACAATTTCTCGTATTAAGTGATACTTACGCTTAATGTGCTTTCCTTTCTTGTGGACTCTTGGCACCTTCAAGTTTGCAACCGCTCTGCTATTGTCATAATAAAGTGTAATAGCCGACTGAACTGAAGGCACCACATCTAGATCCAACTAGAAGTTCCTGAGCCAAATAGCCTCATTGGCTGCTTTAGAAACTGCCACGTACTCGGTCTCCATGGTGAAATTAGTAATGCAGGATTGCTTGATACCCCTCTAATTTGTAACTCTATCTCTCAAGATAAACACATATCATGAGGTAAACTTACGAGAATCTTTATCTGATTGGAAGTCCGAGTCTGTGTACCGTAAAGGTACTAAATTATTTGCCTATTAACCAACATATAATTCTTAGTCCTTTTCAAGTACTTGATTATATTCTTTACCGTAGTCCAATGCTTTTGCCATGTGTTAGAGTGATATCTGCTAATCATGCCAACGGTAAAGTAGATGTCGGGTCTAATACAAAGCATAGCAGACATTAGGCTTCCTACTACCGAAGGGTAAGGAACCACCTTTGTGAGATCCAGACCCGTTTTATTTGTTGGCATTTTTCGATGCGTGTTTATCGTTTTTCGTTTCAGCATGTTTATACGTGTTTTTATGCATGTTCGGGTTTAAATATGCATGCGGGGTTGGTTCCCGGTACCGTTGGATGATGTGGTGCGAATTTAAAAAGAAAAAAAATATTTTCGTTAGATATTTTAAAAAAGAAATTTTGGTGAGATATTTTGAAAAAAAATATTTTTGTGAGATATTTTGAAAAAAAAGAAGATATTTTTAGGTGACTATATATATCTAGCCTTTAGATATTTATGGAGATATTTTGAAAAACTTCCTGCCTAAGTTTTCTTTTTTCTTTCCAACGAAAGCTCTGCCTTCTCTCTAACGTTTCGGGAGTCCAAGGCTCGATTTTTGATAATCCAACAACTAATCCTTACTATCGGCATCGGGGACTACGCGTTTATCTGGACATAATTATATTCTGATGAAATTTAATTTTGCACATAAATTGAGGCATCTAGTTTTTGACTCAACGAGGTAGGATTCTAGACTCTCATGTTAAATAAGGGTGCTATGTGTAATCTTGTATGTTTTTACCGTCTTAAAATGCATGAAAAAGTTTTTTTTTTCATTTAAAGGTTAGGTTTTGGTTTTAAAGGCGTCGTGTGTTGTTTTCAATTGGATGGAATCAAGTTTTGATGGTTCCTTTTGAGGTTTCATGGTAGTCTAGGGCTTGGGTATGTCTGAGGGTGTTGAAAGGGAATTTGGAGGCTTTGATTTGGGGTTCGAGTGGGTTGTTCCAGTTGCTTGTTTGGGTCGACTAGGCAGAGGTCCAGTCGACTGGGTTCTGTGTAGAGCGTTTTGGTGTTTTGGTGGTTTTGTTGGTCGTGTGGTGGCCTTTCTGTCGATTGGGTTATATGGCTCGATTGACTGTTCTCCTCTAGTGGCTTTTCAGTTTATTGGAGTATGGAGTCCTGCCGACTGAAGTCACGGAGAGGGGTGTTGGTTATTTTATGTTGGGATTAGTCGTGTTAGGGGCCTCGGGTGTTGTTTAGGTTTTGTTGTCGTCATCAGGGGTGGCGTGCATGGTTAGATGCATGATGTGTTGGGCCCGATGTTTTCTTTTAAATAAGGGGTTTTTGGGAAAAAGCCTGGGTATGTGAAAACGTTTAGGAAACCTTTGGGGAAGGTTTGGGGTTGACCTTCGAGTTAGGTTTTGTTCTATAGGATGTTGGTCGTCCCAGCGAGTGGACAGGTTATTCGGGTGAGCGGATGACGGGTGAGTGGCATGTGATGTTGTATCGGGTGTGTGGCATGTGATGTCGTGGTGGGTTATGTGGCATTGTTATGTGAAGTTTATACGTAGTTTTGTGCATATTAACTCTCGTTTATTTATGTATGGATTACGTAGGTGAGTTACATGGATTTTAATGTAGTTACGTGTAATGTGATTTCATGCTTTAAAACTCAGAGTTTTTATATGCATGTATGTGTGGAATCTGAGGAGCAGAGTTGTGGATTTGAAAATGCATGCGGTGCATGTTGCATGGGTTGTCGGTGTAGCGCGAGTCACGTGTGTAGCATGTGACGTGATTTTGTGAAACGTAGCATTTGTACACAGCTTTATGCATTAAAACTCTCGTTTATTTATGCATCTGTGTATGGAATGTGATAGATGAACATGTGGTTCTGTGAATGTTAACTCTGGTTAACAAGGCATTAGTTGGGGCTGCGGTCCCTCGGTGAAAGTCCGTGAAGGTGTATTAGTTGGGGTTGTGGTCTATCGATAAAAGTTTGTGAAGGTGTATTAGTTAGGGTTGAGGTCCCTAGGTAAAAATCTAAGAAGGTGTATTAATTGGGGCTGCGGTCCCTCGGTGAAAGCCCGAGAAGATTCATGGATTGCATGTGAAGCATTGTGGGATGGAAAAAATAAAATTTAAACTATTTTTAAGACTCTTGTGAGCCGTGATACAAAATTATTTTCAAACCGATTTCGAGGCTCCTGTGATATGGTTCTTATCCTTGCATCCCGTTTATTTGTGAAAACTATTTCATGCTTGTCTAGTTTCTGCTGAGCTTTGGCTCACAGTGTGGGATTTAAAATATTTTTCAGGTACCGATCACGCAGGTTGATCCGGAGGTGCCGGTTAGGGGCGAAAGATTTGTAGTCTTCCTTTTAGCTCTTTTGATCATGAATGCTTATAACATATTTTCTGGTGTTTGAACCGTGTAACGTAAGCCTTTTGGCAAATATATTAAATGCATGTATGTTTTAATTTGTGAGTAAATTTCAAGTTGGGTGTTTTATCTGGTTGTTTGTGGGTGTTTCATGTGACCCAGAATTTAGGGCGTGACAGCCTTTATCTTCTCTATCTCATTAGGTGTCTTAGAACACTAATTCTTGAATAGAGTTATTCTATGTCTAAAAAGGAGAAACCATTTCTTGGAATCCTACATGCTAAAACGAGCAAGAATGTCATCAATATTGTTTGTGTCACATCTCAAAACCCGGGATCACGTGAAAAGCCCACAGAACAACCGTTTTGGGATGTCATGATCCACCAAAACTGCCTGAACTCAACGGGTCAAAGTTCGAAACGAAAATGAGATTTTATTTGCAAGACAATTAACAAAATATGCCATTTTATAATAAAAATGATAAATCCAAGCTTCTCCCGCCTAACTCTCCTTTCAAAACAAAAACCAACTTTTAGTCACAACGGCTGTCTGCTCGAGCGCTCAGAGACCTGCTCGAGCGGTGAGACGCCCGAGAGATTTTTCAGACAGAAACCAAAAAATCTTCCCAAGTCTTAAAAACACACCTAGAAACATGGTCTTTGAACAAGGTTTTAATTAAACAAATGTTAGGAAATAAAATCGTTATTTGATAAAGAAACCACTTCTCAGATTTGAAAATGAAGCTTTGAAGGCATAAAACCCCAACTAGGACAACAACTACTGTCGACCCAAGGCCTCTCGCTCAAAACAAACAATTTATACATGCATAATGTAATTTCCTCGAGGCTTATAACAAAATATGCATCTAGGAACAAGCAATATATGTAGCAGTACATGATTCCCACAACAAAATAAAAAACTTTAACAAAAGTCTTCTGCCTTCGGCCTCCACTAGATCAACACTCATGATCACAACCACCTGAAAAAGATTTTCACAAATCCTACAACGTGAGCCGAAATCCAATAGAAACAAAGTATAATGCAGTAAAGAAGAATATGCAATCACATAGCATAGAATCGACTCAACTATACGAGCCTCAAAACAATTTTCTATTTTTAAAACCACGCACTTCATACGATGCAAATAATGTCCAACAGTTAAAGAAAAACAGTAACAAAACGTTATTTTTTATTTGGTTCCCACAACCAACAATGATCTCTATGTACCGACTCTGTCACACCCGGGACAAAGATAACAACTATAGACTCTTGCCCATTACCCTATACCCAAGCCATATAAAGACCCACTAGGTAATAACTAGTTCCATACAGAGTCACAACAATGCACGCTTTCCACTGGGGCAACCACTTTATTTACGGGGATTAACCTGAATGAGCGAAGCACCTATTTGAGCAAAATTTTTAGACTTTCACCGAGGAGCAATGGCGGCCTAAATACACACGTATTATTATGGCACATCTATCGAATCGTTAAAAACAAACACGTAGCTCGACTATAAAAACGTTTAAAACCATATATTAATCATGTACAAAGTATCCAACAGCCATCCGCCCACCATCCATTAACCATGGAGACCAAATAACATTTTCAAAATGTTTTCTACCATTTCTACCAAAACGTTTAAAAAACTGAAACTCAACCCCAAGAGTTAACTCCAAACCTCCAAAAGTTAGGTTTTCATTATATAAATCTTTTCGTTTTCAAACTACCTTTTTGAAAACAACCACGATCATCCACACGTCCAACAACACGTAATAAACCATAATATAAGCAAAGCATGCTCTTTGCCTAAATAAACAAGGTTTGAAACACAAAATTCAATATTTATAGCATTTTCAAATAGTAAAAAAGCATATAATCGCGTGTAGCACCTTTTAAAGACAAGATAGTATAGGATCCTACTTCGACGAGTTAAAAACTCGAAGCATTGAACCCCGACGAATAACAAACGTTGCCAAAATGAGATTCTGTACAGATGGGCACGAAATCCTTGGTAAGGATAACAAGGATCCGCTATCCAATTGCCAAAAACTAAGTCGAGCCCACCAAAAAGCTAGAGAGAAGGTAGAGGTTTGTGTAGAGAGAGAGAAGAAGCTTGTAGAACAAGCTTTGGACCAAAAATCAAGACATGAACTGTCTTTATAGATTTTCGCGCTAGGCTGTCACTGCTTGAGCGGACAAGGAACTACTCGAGCGGTCCCTATCGACATAACACACTGCCATGCCCTCGCTGGAGCGGACAGACCACCCCTCATGCGGCCATCGCTAGGTGAAAACCCAAGCAAAGAAATGAAACCAAACCCCCACATGCATAACACATATATAAAGACATGTTGTTCTATACAACGATTAAAGCGATAACCAACACATCAAATATACATGCGAGAGAAAAAAAAAGGAAATCGAGTCTCACAACTCTCCACTCCTTAAAGTAAATTCATCCCCGAAATTCGCTACACGAAGCGAACAACTCCAGATATCTAGCACGAACTCCAGACTTTAGCTTCCACGTCGCTTCCTCAATTCCATGATAAAGCCATAGAACCTTGACATAAGCAATGGTCCTCCCTCTCAACACTTGTTCTTTCGTGTCCACAATCTTCATAGGTCACTCCACATAAGTAACATCCTCATCCACTTGTAATTCAGCCCAATCCAACACATGTGATTGGTTAGGCTCATACTTCCAAAGCATGAAAACATGAAACACGGATGTCAACTGAAGTGGTAAGGCCATATGAAACACGTTATGCACGGATGTCAACTGAGGTGGTAAGGCCATATGATATGCCACCTCCATGATCCTTTCAAGGATCTTAAATGGCTCAATAAAATGCGGTGATAGCTTTCCCTTACGGCCAAACCTCATCAAACCTCTACGTAGCGAGACTTTCAGAAACACGTGGTCCCCCACCTCAAACTCCAAAGGCCTTCTTCTCTGATCAGCATAGTTTTTTCTAACGACTCTGAGCAGTCACTAACATTGGCGAATCATGGCGATCTTCTCCATCGTCTCCCGCACCAAGTCGAGTCCCAAAACTGCGGCCTCTCCCACATCTGTCCAACACATCGGCAACTTACACGGCCTACCATACAAAGCCTCATAAGGTACCATCCAAATACTGGATTGATAACTGTTATTATACGCAAACTCTGCCAACGGTAGGTGATCTTTCCAAGAACCCTAAAAATCAAGTACACAAACTCTCAACATATCCTCCAAGATTTGTATGGTTCGCTCGAACAGATCGTTCATTTGCGGATGAAAAGAAGTACTGAACATCAAGCTCGTCTCCAAAGCCACCTAAAGACTCTACCAAAAGCTCAATGTAAAGCGCGGGTCTCAATTAGAAACAATGGATACAGATACTCCATATAACCGGACAATCTCACTGATTTTCAATTTACTCAGTTTGCCTACAGAATCCTTCACGCAAATAGGAAGGAAGTGTTTAGACTTCGTCAGCCTATTGATTACAACTCAAACAGCGTCATATCCCTTAGGTGATCTAGGAAGTCCTGATACAAAGTCCATCGTGATGTTCTCTCCCTTCCATTCTGATACTAGCAATGGCTGTAACAACCCTGCTAGTCTCTGATGCTCTGCCTTTACTTGCTGACAAGTAAGGCACCGAGAAACAAACCAGACCACATCTCTCTTCATTCTCTTCCACCAAAACTGACGGCGCAGGTCATGATACATCTTAGTGGCTCCTGGGTGCAATGTAAGACGAGAATGATGAGAATCACGTAGTACCTCGGCACGGCACAACTCTGGTATAAACAGTCTCCCTACCAATCTCAAACTCTGATTCAGACTCACAATCCATCTCGTAGTTTCCTTCCCACTAGCAATACGATCTTGTAACATCTGAACCTCTTGATCTGTCTGCTGAGCCTCCAACACATGAGCAACCAACATAGGTCGTGAAATCACATAAAATAATGTCGCACCCTTCCCTGTCTCCCCGAGACATATATCAAACTCACCAACTTCCCTAAGCATGTCCCACTCTCGTATGGCAATAGAAGCTAACGAACCATGAGATCTCTTGCTAAGAGCGTCAGCTACAACATTGGCCTTTCCTGAATGGTATTGCAGTTCAAAGTTATAATCTTCCATAAACTCCATCCACCGTCGTTGGCGTAGATTCAGGTCCTTCTATGAAAACAAATATTTCAAACTCTTGTGATCAGAGAAAACCTCAAAATGCTCACTATAAAGATAGCGCCGCCACGTCTTCAAGGAAAAAACCACGGCTGCCAACTCCAAATCATGTGTCGGATAATTCTTCTCATGAGTCTTCAACTACCTAGATCCATAAGCCACAACGTTACCTTCCTGCATCGGAACACAACCCAAACCATCATCTGACACATCACAATACACTGTGTAACCCAAACCTCGTTCTAGAATAACAAATACTAGTGCGCTAGTCAACTTTTTCTTCAACTCTTGGAATGTGAACTCACAGGGCTCGCTCTAAATGAACTTGACCCCCTTTAGTGTAAGGCACAGCAAGTCTAGAAAAATTTTTCACGAATCGCCGGTAGTAACCTGCCAGACCCAAAAAGCTACGGATCTCAAATACATTTGTCGGTCGTTCCCAATCCATCACTGCGTTAATCTTCGAAGAATCCATAGATACTCCCTCCCTTGACACCACATGTCCAAGAAACTTTACCTCAGACATCCAAAAATCGCACTTCTCAAACTTCACATACAGATGATGCTCTCTCAAAAATTGTAGAATAATATGCAGGTGTTCCTCATGCATCTCTCTCGTGGGTGAATAAATAAGATTGTCATCCACGAACATAACCACAAAACTGTACAGATACAGATGAAAGATACGATTCATCAGGTCCATGAATGTCGAAGGAGCATTCGTCAAACTGAACAGCATAACCAAAAACTAATAGTGACCATAACGAGTCCGAAAGGCAGTCTTCGCTATGTCCTCATCCTTAATCCTCAGCTAATGGTACCCTAATCTCAAATCAATCTTCGAAAAGAAACTCAAACCCTTCAGCTGATCAAACAAGTCATCAATCCTCGGCATAGGATACTTGTTTTTCACCATTACTTGGTTCAACTTCTGGTAGTCAATACACAACTTCAAGGATCCATCTTTCTTCTTAGCAAAAAGAGCTGGAGCTCCCCACAGTGATGTACTCGGACGTACAAACCCCTTATTAAGCAACTCCTAAAGCTATACCTTGAGCTCTTGCAACTTAGACAATGCAAAATGATAAGATGGCATCGAAATAAGTGCAACTCCCGGAACAAGATCGATAGAAAACTCTACCTCACGACTCGATAGAAACTTAAATAGATCGTCAGAAAAGACATCTGGAT
Organism: Heliamphora exappendiculata; assembly: GCA_034768845.1. Taxonomy (NCBI): domain Eukaryota; kingdom Viridiplantae; phylum Streptophyta; class Magnoliopsida; order Ericales; family Sarraceniaceae; genus Heliamphora; species Heliamphora exappendiculata. The sequence continues at coordinate 12,128,855 of JAOTRH010000026.1, read as the reverse complement.
AGTCACAAACCACAGGAGGAAACTCCCCTCGAACCCCAACCGTCTCATCCAACATGAGAGTAGAAAAGAGGAAACCCAGGTTTCCCCGGTTCCGAACAACACTGGGTTTGGGCACCAAACCCTTGTCTCGATTGCCCACGAAACAAAAGCAATCACCCTCTGATGTACAAATCAATACCCTTCATTGCTTGCAGTCGATAAAAGCACAATAGGTGGTCAACCAGTTTATCCCTAGGATGATATCAAACGTGGTCATGTCTAGAATGATGAAATCAATCTCTAAACAGCGATCGGCGACTTCCAACTCACAAGATCAACAAACTCAACCCAACACCACATTTCCAATGATCGGGGTCTCCACACACAACGTACTACCCAATGAGTCTATCTTCAACCCCAATGCAGATGTAAAAGTAGATGAAATAAAAGAATGCGATGCTCCCGTGTCGATAAGAACACTGACCCATGATCTATGTACTAAGAGAGTACTTCTGATCACTGATGTAGTAACTGTAGCCTCAGGTACGATCGGTGCCTTGGAATAACCTGGAACTGCAAGGGCGTATACTCTGCCCCATGGTGCCCTTGTCTATCCACCATAACCCTGGATTATCGACTACTACACTGACTGTACTGAGGCACCCCCGTCTATGGCCCTAGATGTCTAAGCCACCGATTGCAGATAAGTCTGTCATCCATGTGTAGGCGGAACAACTAGTGCTCCTGCTGTACTGTGTACACTCCCTCCTCAAGGATAATTCCTACGAATGTGCCCCGACTGGCCGCACCTAAAACAGATTGGTGGCTCTCTCCCCTGTGACTGAACAGGCACTGAACCCTAAAATTGCCTCATTTGCGGGCACTCTAACGCACAATGCCATGGCTATCTGCATCGATAACAAATGAACTCTCTTTACTTTGGCCTTCCTGTTGAAGCCACTGAGGGTGTTGGTGCAGAAGGCTGCTGCTGATACAATCCCGCAGGATGAGAACTCGAGCCAGACGACCTTTGGCGCTTGTTTTCACGCCCCTGAAACTGTGCACCTCCTCCGTCCTGTTGGTTTCTACTTTCTCTAACCCTGCGTGTCTCATTCAGGGTATTTTCCACAGTAATGGTTGTTCCTACCAACTCTGTAAAGACACCCATTCTGAATGCCCCACTCCATCTCGAATCGTGGGCCTCAAATCCCTTTCAAACCTCTTTGTACGCAACTCATCTGTAGCGATAATTTTCTGTGCAAAATGTGATAAACTGGTAAACTTTGCCTCGTACTGAACCACCGTTATTACCCCTTGGGTAAGAGATGAAATTCCTCCCAATAAAGATCTCTAGAGGATTCAGGAAAGTACTTCTCTAGAAATACCTTGGTAAAAGCTTCCCACGTACCTCCCACTGTAGTTCTGGCAAACTTCCACCACTCATGAGCATCCCCTCTCAGCTGGAATGTAGCGAACGCAACCCTCAGGTCATCCTCAACTATTTGTAGTGTATCCAGGATCCTGGTCACAAGCTCCAACCATTTTGTGGCCACCTTGGGATTGGGATCCCCGACAAAGGTAGGAGGCTTAAGACGTCAAAACTCGCGCATCGCGACAGTCGCCCTAAGCTCTGGTACTCTTTCTCTCCCCCTAGCAGCCTCGGCTAGCTGATGGATGGAGCCTACCATCTCATGCAGCAAGTCTGCCCCGTCTACCGGTCCTTGGGGAGCATTAGCATCCCCAACATTAGGGATTGGCACATACCCTCAGCCTAAACCATGGTCACGGCCTCAACCACAGCCTCGTCCTCCCCGCACGAACATAACTTCTATATGAAAGCAGCATAACAACATAAGCTTTCACTCACCATGTTACCACTAACATAAAACACATTATCATGCTAACACATAGCCATTCAAGATCATGTAAACACATCTCACATACCGAGGAGAATCGACAAGAGTGATGCATTAATTTGGATAATCTACTTAGATTCCTTGCTAAAAAATACGTCGCCTAAATGCATTTTTAACTTGGCTTCCAAGTTTATTAATCTAAACGCCTGAAGGCAAGACTAATCAATCCTAAGGTCTAATCTCCATACTCACGTATACATAACATCCTCATACTTAACAAGCTATCATGCTCATATTATAAAAACACGTAAACACATGCAATCAAGCAAATGCAACCATCCTCACAAGGTGATGCACCATCTTTTCATGGCTCTTAGGTCTTTAAACTTAGAGCTCTAATACTAAGTTGTCATGCTCCAAAACCTAGAATCACATGAAAAGTTCACTGAACAACTGTTTTGGGATGCCACGATCCACCAAAATTGCCCAAACTCAACGGATCGAAGATTGAAATGAAAATAAAGTTTTATTTGCAAGACAATTAAAAAAATATGCCATTTTGTAATAAAAAGGATAAACCCAAGCTTCTCCTGCCCAACTCTCCATTCAAAACAAAAATCAACTTTTAGTCACAGCAGCTGTCTGCTTGAGTGCTCAGAGACCCGCTCGAGCGGTGAGACGTTCAAGAGTTTTTCCAGCCAGAAACCAAAAAAACTTCTCAAGTCTAAAAAACACACCTAGAAATAATAAATAAATTTTAGGAAATAAAACCGTTATTTGATAAAGAAACCACTTCTCAGATTTGAAAATGAAGCTTTGAAGGTAGAAAACCCCAATCAGGACAACAACTACTGTCAACCCAAGGCCTCTCACTCAAAAAAAACATCTCATACATGCATAATGTAATTGCCTTGAGGCTTACAACAAAACATGCTTCTAAGAACAAGCAATATATGTAACAGTACATGATTCCCACAACAAAATAGAAAACTCAAACAAAAGTCTTTCGCCTCCGAGCTCCACTTGATCAACACTCATGATCATAGTCACCTAAAATTTTTTTTCACAAATCCCACAATGTAAGCCGAAGGCCAATAGAAACATACTATAATATAGTAAAACAAGATATACAATCACATAGTATATAATCAACTTAACTATACGAGCCTCAAAACGGTTTTTCATCCTTAAAATCACGCATTTCATACAATGCAAATAACGTCTAACAGTTAAAGAAAATAGTAATAAAACGTTATTTTCCACTTGGTTTCCACAACTAACAATGATCTCTATGTACTGACTTTGTCACACCCAGGACAAAGGTAACAACTATAGATTCTTGCCTATTACCCTAGACTCAAGCCATACAAAAACTCATTAAGTAATGATAAGTTCTATACGGAGTCATAATAACGCACACCTCCCACTGGGGTAACCACTTCATTTACAAAGATTAACTCGAAGGAGCAAAGCACCTACTTGTGCAAAATTTTCAAACTTTCACTAAGGAGTAATGGTGACCCAAATAAATACGCACTGTCACAGCACATCTATCGAATTGTTAAACAAACACGTAGTTCATCTACGAAAACGTTTAAAATAATACATTAATCATGTACAAAGTATCCAACGGCTATCCGCCATGTCATCCCTTAACCATGGAGACCAAACAATATTTTCAAAATATTTTCCACAGTTTCTACCAAAATATTTAAAAATCGAGACTCAACCCCAAGGGTTAGCTCCACATCTCCAAAAGTTAAATTTTTATAACTCTACATAAATCCTTTCATTTTTAAACCACCTTTTTGAAAATAACCACAGACATCCACACGTCCAACAACATGTAATAAACCATAATATATGCAAAACATGCTCTTTTCCCAAATAAACATGGTTTAAACACAAAATCCAATATTTATAGCATTTTCAAATGGTAAAAAAGCATATAATCGTATGTAGCACCCTTTAAAGATAAGAAAGTCTAAGATCTTATCTCGGTAAGTTAAAAACTCAAAGCATTTAACCCCAACGAAAAACGGACGTTGCCAAAATGAGATTTCGTTCGGATAGACGCGAAGCCCTCGACAAGGATAACAAGGATCTTCTATCTGATCGCCAAAAACTATGTCAGGGCCCACCAAAAAGCTAGAGAGAAGATACAGGTTTGTGTAGAGAGAGGGAAGAAGCTTGTAGAACAAGTTTTGGCCCAAAAATCAAGACATGAGCTGTCTTTATAAATTTTCATGCCAGGCTGTCCCCGCCCGAGTGGACAGGGAACCGCTTGAGCAGTCCCTACCGACACAACACATTACCACGCCCCAGCTCGAGCAGATCGGCCACCACTCGAGCGGCCATCACTTGGTGATAACCCAAGCAAAGAAACAAAACTAAACCTCCGCATGCATAGCACATATATAAAGACATGTTGTGCTATACAACGATTAAAGCAATAATCAACACGTCAAATATACATGCGAGAGAAAAAAAAAGGGAACCGAGCCTCACAGTTTGCTTGTGATAAGCCCAAGATCCTTTGGTTTCGTTCTCGCATAAGCTTGATTCCAAGAATGTGACTGTTTTCTCTCAAATTCTTCATATTGTACTATTCAGATGACCATATTTTTACCGAAGATAACACCCCCACATCATTTACGATGAGTAAGATATTATCTACATAGAGTATTAGAAAGACTACTAAGGTTTTGTTATGCTTCTTGTACACATAGGACTCATCTAGACTTTAATCAAAATCATAAGAATTTATGGCTTGATCAAACCGAGTGGTCCAAGACCTTGATGCCTGTTTAAGTCCATAAATGGATTTTTTAAGCTTGTACAACATGTGCTCCTGGCCCTTTGCTATGAAACCATCTGGTTATACCATATAGATACACTCGTCAAGACTTTCATTAAGAAAAGTTGTCTTGATATCCATTTGTCAAATTTCATAATCGAAATGAGCCGTAATGGATAGGAGAATCCAAATATACTTTAGTATGGCTACCGGTGAAAAGGTTTTCTCATAATGGATCCCTTCTTTCTGAGTGAACCCATTTGCAACAAGCCTAGTTTTGAAGGTTTCAACCTTTCAGTCTGCTCCTCTCTTCCTTTTGTAGATCCACTTACATCCGATGGGTTTTATACCTTTAGTTGGTTTTATAAGTTTTCAGACCTGATTAGAATATATAGATTTTATCTCTATACTCATAGCCTTTTACTAAAGATTTGCATCTTTATCTTGGAGTGCTTCGTTGTAGTTGTGAGATTTGGTATCTAGTTCTACTGCGATCCTATCAAAAGACTCTCTCAAAAACATATACTGATAGGGTTGATGAACAACCATCCCATTACGACGAGGCACTACCTGCGTCTGTGTACTAGCACTAATGCGCTGTGCAGAATCTAAATTCTATGCACCATTACCCACATGCTCGAGAGGCATGTTAATGGTAGCACCATGATCTGGCTCAGGATCTGCACTTGTCCCGATAATCCTCCCACTACGACGAGACAATGGGATATCAGTGACTTGTGGCTCCTATTCCATTCTACTGGTATTTTCTCTCGTTTCTTCTAGAATAATTTTACTTATAGGCATGTGGTCCATGATATAATCCTCTTCTAAGAATTGAGTATTGGTGCCAACAATGTTCTTTTGATCCTTAGGATTATAAAATAAACCACCCTTTATTCTCTTGGGATACTCGATAAAGAAACAGACTTCTATTCTTGGTTCTAACTTATTCGCATTTCTTTTCAGCACATGTGCTGGACACCCTCAAATCCGAATATGTCTCAGACTGAGCTTGTACCTGATCCACAATTCTGTGGGAGTAGAAGGTACTAACTTAGAAGGTACCAAGTTCTGAATATAAGCCGTTATCTTTAATGTAAATCTCTAAAATGAATTTGGTAAATTCGAATAACTCATCATTGACCTTACCATCTCCATAAGAGTTCTATTCCTTTTTTCTGTTACACCATTTTGCTGCGGAGTACCCACTGCGGTTAATTGGGATATAATCCTAACTGACGACAAGTAATCCCTAAACTCTCCAAAGAGGTACTCCCACCACGGTCAAATTGTAGTGATTTGATACTTTTAACTAGACGCTTCTCTACCTCCGCCTTGAATTCTTTAAAATTTTCAAAGCATTCAGATTTACGGTGCATCACGTAAATGTATGCATTTCCTTGAGTAGTCGTCAATAAAACTGACGAAGCACTCAAAGTCATCTCTAGCCTGGATAATCATAGAACCATATACATTAGAGTGAACCAGTTTCAACGGTTCTTTAGCTCTATAGCCTTTGGCCAAAAGGGCATCTTGGTCATATTACCTTCTAAGCAAGAATCACAGACTAAAAGTGCCTCCACTTCTAATGATTTCAAAGGTCCATATTCTACCAATCTATGTATCCTTTTTAGATTAATATGATCTAAGCGTAAGTGCTAAAGAAATATTTGGTTCATTAAAAAAGGATCCTTACTCTTATAGGTAAATTAGATGTGTTATTCAATTCAGTCAGTTGTAGTATATGAGATATATGAGTAATAACATAAAGATCATCTACCAATGTACCAGAACAGATAACCCGTTTATTATTTTTAATAATCATAGAGTTATTAAAATAAACTAAATATCCGTCTTTAAACAATCTAGAAACAGAAACTAAGTTTCTTTTAATGGAAGGTGCATGAAGACAATCTATCAATATTAAAAGTCGATCTTTATTAAAATCGAGAGTGGTATTTTCCACTACAACTTTAGTCACCTTTGTATTATTGCCCATATGCAGGTAAATCTCTCCATCACTAAGTTGATGAGTTTTCTAGAACCCCTGCAATGAATTACAGACATGATTAGTGGCTCCAGTATCTACACACTAGGTACCGATAGATAACACCGCTAAACATGTTTCCACAACTAGTGAACAGAAATTACCCTAATTATTCAGCTTGCTGAGATAAACTGGACAGTGTTTTTTCTAGTGCTGTGTCTGTTTACAGTGAAAATATCTGCCTTTCATCTTTTTTCCACCAGTTCGTGGCCCACTAACTATCCTGAAAATCATGTCACCTTGTTTTTAAACTTTTTTTTTCTTCATGACTTTCGGCTCAGAGGAAGAATCCTTTTCAGAAACAAACACATTTCCTAGTATTGAAGGAATTCCCTTAGTAGTTAAAGTTATATCCAAGTTGCTTTTTCAATCAATAAAATTCGATCCCGTTAGTTTGTTCTTTTTAAGTATATTAACCAGTGGATTAAACGCCATTTTTAATCCTGAGAATCACATAATTAAAATAACCGTTAATTATGACGAGCAAAAACTTTAAATTTTATTTTAAATTTATTTTCTCTACCATTAAAAAATAATTCGCCAGTAGGCTGGTACCCTGTGAATAGCATGCCTCGATGGGAGGATGTTTATTATCCAGCGTTTGTCCAAACAGGCCAATTCCTATTAATTTTACTATATAGGCAACATATCATGCCAAGTAAAATTAAATAGATGACATAATTTCAATCTAGTAAATAATAGCAGTGACTCTGATAGAGAGAATATTATTATTTACAGTTAAGTGTTAACTATTACCTAATTCCGAATCAATCGCTTCGTAATGAACCCTTCTGATGGAAAAGTGATCAACACTAACAATTATCTAAAATTATTCCTGAAAGAGGTTCATACTAGCGATACCGCAATTGACTCTATCCGATGGGGATGAAGCTCTTACAAACTACACCCTGAATTAATTATATTACATATGAACTGTTAATGGAGACCGCAGAATTTATCTTTGAATAAATTACCTCTCTTACTTAATTTTAAAAAAATATATTTTTAAAGATTATAAAAATTTATTTAATTAAAATAAATTTATTAATTTAAAAAATCACACGATCTAAAAGAATTCAAAATATATTTCTGTGTACACGATCCAAAAGATTCCGGTTTACCAAACTATATTTTCGTGTTTTGATGTGAAACAAATAAAATTACCGATGAATGCATAATTTTTTCTTAGCTAAGGTATTAAATAAAAGTATTCAAATATTTTATTTTTACGTTATATATTTAATTTTTTTTAATTAAAATTAAATATTTTTCATTTAATTAATTTAGAAAATTGGAATTAATTTTGATAGTTTTTAAAATAGTCGATTTAAGAAAAAATCATCTTAAATGTATTATTTTGTAAAAACTAAAATATCTAAAGTTTTTCTATTTAATTAAAAAAAACTTTAGTTCAAAAAAAATTATTTTATTTTTCTTTACAAAATATTAATTAAAAACCGAATTTCTCAAATTAATTAAATTAAGAAGAAAATATAAAATAGATATTAATCATCTATACAATTTATGTAAATAATAAATGTAAGTTATATATGTCCCGATTTTTTGATCAAAATAAAATTCTAATGAGTTCCATCTTTCTATAATTAGATAAGCTTTTACTCTTTCAGTTGCTGCAGAAAGCTACTTATCGGTATCTGAATCATACCAGGATTCTTCAAAACTTAGTGTTATATAAATACAACACTGCCTACGTCTCGAATATATCAAAAACAGCCGTCGAAAACCCCGAACCAAGCCACCACCGTTGGCCACCTACCAGCGCCACCGACCCCGCACCTTGCCGCTGCTTTTAGCGACTTTTGCTGCTACTCCCGAACTCCGTTTTCGTTTCGATTTTTTCTGAAACATAGCTAACGAAATATACTATTTTTTTTTGTAAAAATTTTGATTCAAAAACATCGAGGAAAATAGCTTTCGATGGTCACCAAATCACGACCGCCGCTGTTGTCATGCCGCCAACTTCCCGAAACTGTTTTGGCCTCATTCGAGCTCCATTTTTATCCCCATTTTTTCTGGAATGTAGCTTACAAAAAATACTATTTTTCTATCAAAAAACTATTCAAAAATAGCCTGAAAAATAGTTTTTGAAAAGCACCAAAACAGTCCCTGCCACCGCTGCTAGAAGCCGCTACTGCTTGTTTTTTCCTTGTTCTGTGGTTGTTTCGGCTATGATTTTTTTGCTATTTTTCACACTGATATATAGCCATATAATTCCCTAAAGAATGCCCCAAAAATAGTCCCAAAAAAGCTCGAAAACGGCCATGAAACAGCCCTAGTGCTACCGTCGCCCGTTTTCATGCATGTTTTTCTCCAGCTTTGGGACTATTTTTTAAGTATATTTTAATGCCATTTTATGCCTAAAAGCTTGTCCAAAAATAGTTTCGAAAACACTCAAAATATCACCAAAAACGGCCCCAAATCGCCGTCACTGGGCTATTTTTCTTTTATTTTTTTTGTGTTTTTAGAAACTGTTTTATTGTTGTTTTTAAGTTTAAAACTACATAAATATTTTCGAAAAAAATTGTCACAAAAATCATAAGAAAACCACCGTGATCTTTGGCCAGAATCACTTGAAACTACTATTGGTGCTGTCAGTTATACCGCCGCCTGTTCTTTGTATTCTTAGACATTTAAATCTATTTTTAAATATTCTAAATAATATCTAAAAATAAATAAAAACTTTTACATCAAAAATTTATGTCCCAAATGCTCACAATCGAGGTAAAAAAATTTAAACTATCACGATCAACCCTCATAATTAAAAATAAATTATAACCATCATTCAACCATTCAATCAAATATGAATAAAATAATGATTATAAAATCAGAATTAGAACACTTACAAAACAAAGTTAGCACAGTTCTAATTCTACTTGGCCCTTCGATTAACCGTAAATAAAATTAAAACGGCTCTGATACCAATTATTGGAGGTAAACTGCTAAGATCATTAATTTGTAACCAATTTTTTGAATAAAAATAACTAGACGAGAAAACACTGAAATAGGCTCTAGATAAAAATATTTTGATGTCAAATGATCAAAATTAAATCTTGTGCCACCACAATTAATTTAGAAGAATACCTTTCGATCGTTTCTTCAATTACAAACTTTAATTTTTCGAGTTGAAACTCCAAGTAGACTTTCTACTGTATTGTCGATGTGATTTTCGAACGTAGTGTGGGTTATGATCTTTTGAGAACTTGTACCGGCATAACCTGATCAACTTTAGTCATAAAAGATAACTCTAAAGATTGGTTCAGACTACCCACATAATTATAGGGTTACAACAGGGACTTGTGAAATAATTATGACATAAATTTCTAGAGTGATCCGGATATTCTTTCAGCGATTTTTGTAAATATGCAAACCTCTCAGCGGTTTCTGTAATTAGGAAAAGCTTGCAGCGGTTTCTGCAATTTTCATAAAATACTAAATTACAGTTTATACCACTAAAGAACTGTAATTGCACTTCTAGCCATAATCTCAAGACCAATTGCATTGAGCTCTTGTTATTAAATATTTAATTCATCTCCCAATGTTAAGATTCTAGATACTCGCCAATTAAATTTAAATTTTGACAGTTTAATTTAATCAGCATTTTTTAAAATTCTTTAAGCCCTCTTCTGCTTAACTTATTTGACTGTTGGATAATTAAATCCATCTATAGAATTTGGGCCAGTCAAAACTTATAAACTTTTTTAAGGGGGTATCGTCAATCCCGAACAATCGGGATGTGGATTTCGTCCATAATTAATATTCACCTTATAATTAATACTGCTATCCAATTTTTCGGGACTAGATCCATATAAGATCGCACACTCTAATAAATTAAAACAATAAATATTAAATATACGTAATTAATAATTATTTTAGGATTAAGAGTATAAGCACTCATAATAACATTGTGGTGTGAATTAATTTATATAGTCAGTATAAAATTAATTATCCTAATATTGTTTCGTTTAATACACTAATACACACAAATTGTATTAACACAAAGAGTCGAAATAATAGATGACACTATTATTTGTTCTCCGTAACCAAGATAAACTTATTAAAACTCTGTGGTACAGTCATACCGATAGTTTGTCCAATTCCATCTAAACTGTGTACAAATACTTATATTCTGTGAGAACCTATAATCTGGTCTTCAGTATGTAAGTCGTACTCTACACACCAAATTAAATACTGTACAGAATAAAGTACGTCCATGCATAATATTAAAGAAATAATATTACATACATTGCTTATTAAGATTCTCATAAAATAAAAAAATTAATCTTATTAAAAATAAAATTAAATACTAAAACTAACAAAATTTATGAATTTTAGTATACAAGCCTGATAATCTCCTATTTATACTCAAAATTATGCTGTCATACATTTGACTCCCACGCTCTTTACATGACAGTCAAAAGTCTTAGCCGGTAAGCTCTTTGTAAAAGGATCTGCAAGGTTGTCTCATTATGTAATATTGGTCCAAGCAATATCACCCATCTATACAATTTCTCATAACAGGTAATACTTACGCTCAATATGCTTTTATTTCTTGTGGACTCTTAGCACCTTCAAGTTTGCAACTGCTTCACTATTATTACAATAAAGTATAATAGCCGACTGAACTGAAGGCACCAGATCTAGATCTAACAAGAAGTTTTTGAGCCAAATAGCTTTCTTAGCTGCTTTAGAAGCTGCCACATACTCGGCCTTCATGGTGGAATTATTAATGCAGGACTGCTTGATACTTCTCTAACTTATAGCTCCACCTCCCAAGGTAAACACATATCTTAAGGTAGACTTACGAGAATCTTTGTCTGATTGGAAGTATGAGTTTTTGTACCCCAAAGGTACTAGACTATTTGCCTGGTAAACCAACATATAATTCTTAGTCCTAGACTAACAATTGATATTAGAGCTTGGGCTCTTGTTTTTGACCTATCTGTCTAAGAGTTTTCATGGCAACCACTAGCATTGGACTTATTCAATTTGCTAGTCAGTCTACCAATAGACCTCTTTTGTTCAATGAAATAAACTATAATTATTGGAGGACAAGAATAAAAATCTACAATCAAGCCGTAGACTACGATCTTTGGAGAGTAATCATAAATGGACCAAAATCACCTATTAAGGCCGTAGAAGAGGCAATCGTCCCTAAACCTGAAAGAGAATGGATCGAAAGTGATATAAAAGAGATTCAAAAGAATGCTAAGGCTATGAATTTCTTGTATTGCTCTCTTGACCCGAATGAGTTTAATATGATCTCCACCCACGACACTGCCAAAGAGATTTGGGATAGACTTGAGGCTACTTATGAGGGAACCAACCAAGTCAAAAAATCTAAGATAAGTATGCTAGTTCATAATTATGAATTGTTTAAGATAAAGCATGATAAAATTATTTCTGAAATGATTACTAGATTCATTGACATCATAAATGGATTAAAATCTCTTAGAAAGATCTACTCTAATGCAGAAATAGTGAGAAAGATCCTTAGGTGCATGCCTAAAAGTTGGGAAGCAAAAGTCACTACCATTCAAGAAGCCAATGATCTTAACCCTCTTAGCTTGGAGGAGTTCCTTGGATCTTTCATGACTCATGAGATGAACATCAAAATAGATGATGAAGATAAGAACAAAAAGAAGAAAGGAATCGCATTCAAATAATCCACCCTTGATGAAGAATCTGATAAAGACTCCTTTAATGATGAAAATGAAGACATGGCATTCATCACAAGGAAGTTTAAAAAGTTTATTAGAAATAAGAAACAAGAAAAAATGAGATTTTTCAAGGAAGATGGGCATAAATAAGAGCTCAACAAGTTCAAGGGTAAATCTAGCAAGTTCAAGAATGATCACAAAAATGAAGAGATCATATGCTACGAATGCAAGAAGTCCGAACATGTGAAAGCCGAGTATCCTCAACTCAAGAAACACTTTTAAGAAATGTTTCATGAAGGCAATGCTAGCAGCTTGGGGTAAAAGTGACAACAGTAGCTCTAAGGATGAAAAGGAAGTTGAAGTTTCAAATCTTTGCCTCATAGCTAAGGAAGATGACGAGGTAATAAATGACCCATTCTCTTTAGAAGAATTACAAAGTACATTTGAAGATTTGCATGATGAATTGAGAAAAATGAGTGTAAAAGACTCCATTCTTAAAAAGTTAATTCTTTCCTCTTCTTGTGAAATTGAAACATTGAAAGAAGAAAAACTTGTATTATCAAAATAGATTTCTAATTTGAAAGATGAAAAGAAGGTTTTAAATAAAAAAGTTAAAGACCTTACAAAAACTGTTTATAAGTTTACTCTTGCAAAGAATAACTTAGATAATCTTTTTGGTATGCAAAAGTGTGTTTTTGACAAAGCCAGGATTGGATATCAACTAAAGAAGAAGAAGAAATCTTTAAGCAACATTTTTGTTAAAGCATCCTTTAATCACTCTAATGCAACTTGTTTTCATTGCTATGAGTATGGACATACTGTCGCACATTGTCCACATAGAAGATCTTTTAATTTACCTACAAAAAGGGTTTAGGTTCCAAAGGAAACACACCCACATAGAACTAACACCAAAGGACTAAAGAAAGTTTGAGCACCAAAATGAAAGCTTGATTTTCTTCGCAGGTGTGTCTCAAGTCCTCATTCAAGGAGGGCATGTGGTATCTTGATAGTACTTGCTCAAGACACATGATCAGCGACAAGTTAATATTTGCATCCCTCAAACCTAAGGATGGTGAATTTGTGACATTCGAAGACAATAGTAAAGGAAAAATCATAAGAATAAGTTGTATCGATAAAATTCATTCCCTTTCTATTAAAAATATTTTGCTTATTGATGGTTTGAAACATAACCTTCTTAACATAAGCCAACTTTGTAACAAATGTCATAAGATTATCTTTGATCATGTTAAGTATGTTATTGAAGACACAATTGACAATAAAGTTATTTTTGAAGGTTATAGGTATGAAAATGTTTACACTTTGAATTTAAATGACCTTTCTAAAAATGGCACCAAGTGCTTAGCTGCCTTGAGTGATAATAGTTGGTTGTGGCATAAAAGATTTGAATATGCACACATGAACATGATTTTTAAACTTCTAAAAAAGAAATTGGTGATTGGTTTACCCCAAATTAAATTTGAAAAAGATAAAATTTGTGATGCATGTTAACAAGGTAAACAAGTTAGAAGTTATTTTCAATTCAAAATTGAGATTTCAACTTCTAAGCCCTTACAACTATTGCACATGGACTTATTTGATCCAACAAGGGCTCTCAGCCTTTGAGGCAAGAAATATGCCTTTGTTATTGTTGATGACTTCTCTATAAATACTTGAGTGCTATTCTTAGTTCAGAAGGATGAGACCATTGCCTCTTTTACAAAACTATCTCGAAGAATTCAAAACAAAAAGGTTTTCAAATCACTAGTATCCAAAGTGATTATGGTAGAAAATTTGAAAATAAAGATTTTGAAAAATTTTGTGATGAAAATAGCATTAACCAAAACTTCTATGCTCCTAGAACCCCTCAACAAAATGGTGTTGTTGAGAGGAAGAATAAGATTTTGAAAAAAATGGTTAGAATTATGCTATGTGAAAATAATTTACTAAGATATTTTTGGGCTGAGACTGTAAACACAGCTTATTTTATTGTGAACAGAGTCATGATTCGAGCTTCTCTCAAGAAAATTTCATATGAGCTATGGAATGGAAGAAAACCTAACATCAGTTATTTTCGTGCCTTTAGGTGCAAATATTTTGTTTTAAATAACAACAAAGAACTTTTGGGCAAGTTCGATGCAAAATCTGATGAAGGTATTTTTTTAGAATATTCCTTATCAAGTAAAACCTATAGAGTTTTCAACAAAAGAATCCTAGTTGTTGAAGAATCTATACATATTGTATTTGATGAAACTAATCTTGGTTCTTCAAAAGAATTTTGTGAAGATAACTTGGTTAATATAGAAAAAAGTATTGAGGACATCTTCATCAAAGACCAAGAAGAGCTAAATCATGAGAAAACTTCCAATACTCAACAAGATGAAGTTCAGCAAGCTACTAGACCTTCAAATCAAGAAAATATAAATTTTCCTAAAGAATGGAGGTATGCTCATAAATATCCAAAAGATTTGATTATTGGTGACCCATCTTAAGGCATCAAAATTTGACTCTCTCTACATAATATTTGTGATAATTTAGCATTTTTTTTCTAGACTGAATCAAAATATTTTAAAAAAACTGAAAACGATGAGCTTTAGACCTTAGCTATGCAAGAAGAGCTAAACTAATTTAAAAGAAACAAAGTTTGGGCTTTAGTCTCAATACCTTGGAAACACTCCATCATTGGTATAAAATAGATTTTTAGAAACAAGATGGATGAGAATGGGGTAGTTCTTAGGAATAAAGCTTGATTGGTAGCTCAATGTTACAATCAAGAAGAAGGCATCAATTTTGATGAGACTTTTGCTCATGTGGCTAGGTTTGAAACCATTAGGATGTTGCTTACTTTTACAAGCATGTTTCAAAATTTTCAAACTTTATTAAATAGATGTCAAAAGCGCATTTTTAAATGATTTTATCTCAGAGGAAGTTTTTGTGAAATAACTTCCTAGCTTTGAAAATCCTAATTTTTCAAACTATGTTTACAAAGTTACTAAAACTCTCTAAGGTTTGAAGCAAGCACTAAGAGTTTGATATGAAAGGTTTAGCAATTTTTTGTTTGAAAATGAGTTTTCAAGAAGAAAAATTGATACCACTCTTTTTATCAAGTCTCAAGAAAATGATATGCTTGCTGTCCAAATTTATGTAGATGATATTATTTTGGATCAACTAATGAATATCTTTGTAAGAATTTTGTTAAGTGCATGCGGGGAGAATTTGAGATAAGTATGATGGGTGAGCTCAATTACTTCATTGGACTTCAAATCAAACAAACACATGATGGAATTTTCATCAACCAATCCAAGTGCACAAGAGATTTGTTGAAGAGGCTTGATATGTAAAAAGAAAAATCTATAAGAATCCCAATATGCCCTACAACAAAGCTTGGCAAGGATGAAAATGATAAGATAGTAGAGGAAAAGCGATATAGAGGTATGATTGGATCCCTACTTTATCTTACTGTTAGTAGACCAGATATTATGTTTAGTGTATGCATTTATGCTAGATTTTAATCTAATCCAAAATAATTACATGTGACTGCTGTTAAGCGCCTCTTTAGATACCTTTCAGGTACAGAAAACATATGATTATTTTATTCTAGAGGGATAGCTTTTGAGTATTTGGCTATTTTGATGCAAACTTTGCCGGTTGTAAAATTAATAGGAAGAGTACAAGCGGAATATGTTAATTCCTAGGACACTATTTAATATCATGGTTTAGTAAGAAATAGAACTCAGTAGCCTTATTTACAGCCCAGGTTGAGTACAATACAGTTAGTAGCTGTTGTGCACAAGTTCTTTGGATGAAACAATAACTAGAATACTATGGTATTTATTTAGATCATATTCCTATTAAATGTGATAACACTAGTATGATAAACATATCTAAGAACCCTATACAGTTAGAGTTGGCATACTGAAAATCATGTTTTTAGTATTTACTTTAATTTTTTAATAAAATTAATTTTTTATTTTATGAGAATATTTATGAGTAACGTATGTGTATCTTTTCTTGAATATTATGCATGGATGTTCGATATTCTGTAAAGTATTTAATTTGGTGTGTAGATTACAAATTGCACATAAAAGATCAGATTTTAGGTTATTACAGAATATAAGTTTTATGTTTACTGTTTAGATGGAAATGGACATACCATCTGTACGACTGTAGTACAGAGTTTTAGTAGGCCTGTTTTGGTTATGGGGAACAGATAATAGCGTTGTCTATTATTCTGACTCTCCGTGCTAGTACACTTTGTGCATATTAAACGGGACATTTAGGGTAATTAATTTTATACTGACTTTATAAATTAATTCACACTCAAGGTTATTATGAATAATACTTATCATCTTAATCTTGAAATAATTATTAATTTGCGTATATTTAATATTCGTTGTATTGATTCATTAGATGGTGCGATCTTATATGGATCTATATTCCCGATAAGTTGGATAGCGGTATTATTTATATGGAGAATATTAATTATTGACGGAATCCACATCTCGAAAGATCGAGATTGACGATACCCCCTTAAGGAAGTTTATAAGTTTTAGTCGGGCCAAACCGTGCAAGTGGATTTAATTATCCAGCGGTCAAATAAGTTAAGTGGAATGGCTTAAGAAATATCAAAATGCCGATTAAATTAAATTATCAGTAGTTAAATTTAATTAGCGGGTATTAAAAATCTTAACGTGGGGAGAATTGGTAAGCATTTAATAACATAAGCGCAATGCTATATGGTCTTGAGATTATGGGTCAGAGTGCAATTATAGTTCTTTAATGGTATGAACTGTAATTCAGTGTTTTATGAAATTTGCAGAAACTACTGCTGATTTTTCATAATTATAGATACCGCTATGAGGTTTGCTTAATTGCAAAAATTGCTGAACTAGTTTCATAACTTGCCTTCTAAGACTAAAGCTGTATTGGTTCTGCTAGTACGATTTCTCAGAGGATTATAGCCGACACTATATCTGGGAATCTTATAAGGGAAAATAGTAGAAGATCTGACAGCAGCTTCAACTCGGATTCAAATCGTAGTTGAAGATTGGACTGGTAAAAATGTATTTTTCTAAATTAACTTCAGATGCACAGATTTTATTTTGGTCGTTTATCATCAAAAGTTTTTATCTGGAGCCCGTTTTGTCGTTTGGCCGTCTAGTTAATTTTTTTGTTAATCGTTTTCAAAAATAAATATCTTGACAGTCTTGCCTCCAACAATTGGTATCAGAGCCATTTTGTTTTTTATTTTTGGTTATCGTGATCGGGTAGTTTTAGAACTGTTGCTAACTTTGTTTTGCAGGCGTTCTAATCCCAATTTTATGGTCGTCATTTATTTTTTATGTTTGATTGAATGGTGTGAATAATGATTATTTTTTTAATCACATGGGTTGATCGTGATAGATTAAATGTGAACCTTCGTGATATAGGATCGATGTAATAGTTAGTTTTATGTTTTTAAATATATGTTTAGATTATTTAAGAATAGGTTGAAAATGTCCAAGAACACGAAAAGCAGATGCGGCACCGGCGGTGGTTTAGGTTTTAACGGGCCACAGATCTCGGTAAGTTTTTAATGGTTTTAAATAGTTTTTTTGGTGAGCTTTCTGCAGTATTTATGTATAAAAAATAGTATAAAAAATAAGTCAAAAATAGCAAGAAAAAATCACAAAAATAGCCCAATTTCGGCGGCTTTGCTGGCGATAGTTTGGCGACAGTTTTTATGATTTTTTGGGCCATTTTTTGGACTATTTTTTTGAAAGTTTTTTAAATCTAAAATAGTAGTAAAACACACATCAAAATACTATCAAAAAAAAAACTGGACCAAAATCATAATCCAAATAGGCGGCAAATAGGTGGCGGCGGCGGTGCCTGGTGGCAGCAACTTTCGGATAGTTTTTTAACAATTTTTAGACTATTTTTAGCAGTTTCTTTTTACAAAAAGATAGTTCTTTTTGAGAGTTTTATTTTTATATAAAGTACATTGAAAACGGAGTTCGAATGAGGTCAGAATGGACTCGGTAAGTTGGCGGTTAAAGGCGGCGGTGGCGCTGGGTGCAACGGCAGCAGCTTTGGGCAGTGTTTCTGGCAGTTTTTTGGGATGTTCTCTTGCAGTTTTTTTCATAAAACAATAGTACTTTTTGGGTGCTTTCTTTTAATATAAAGGACGCCAAAAATCGAGTTCGGGAAGAGGTCGAAAAAGCCCCAGGAAGTTGGTTGTGCAGTGCTGTTGCGGCCAGCAGCATTTTTTTAGCTGTTTTTCAGACAATTTTCTAGCAGATTTTTTGACAAATTTTTTTTATATTTTGAGAGCTTTCCAACGGCATAAAGTTCGTTGAAAATCGAGGCCGAATGAGGCGGCAGGAGTTGCTTGAAGGTGGCGACAAGGTGGTACCAGCGGTGGCTAGTGCTTGCTAACAACTTTTTCTCTCCCAGGATTGATTTTGATGTATATTCTGATATATACGAGACTGATATGATATATATTGATATATCAAATAGCATTAGAGAAACTTGATGTAATCAGGACAATGAATCAAATGCGAACAGAGTTGAAACAGCTGATTCTCTTAGGGAGACTGAAACACCTCAGTGTTTCACTTGGATCATAAAATTGGGATATATGCATATCGTGTTTATATATATATGAACTGCGTGGATGGTTGCATATCTGTTTTATTTATTATGTTAATTTAATTAATTTAAAAATTCAAATTTAATTAAAATATTTTGTGATGGAAAATAAATTTAAGTTTTTTTAATTAATTAATTTTAATTTAATAAAACAAATTTAGATATTTTTTTTACAAAATATTACGTTTAAGATGATTTTTTAAAAATCGGATATTATGGAAAAATGTGAAAATTAATTTTAGATTTTGAATTAATTAAATAAAAAATATTTAATTAAAATAAATTATTATTTTTCAAAAAATTTGAAATGAAAAATAAAATAAATAAATGACTTTAATCACTACCTTAGCTGAAAAAGTAAAGAAAAAACTGTGCTTTTATTAAATTTTATTTATTACGCATTTAAACACGAAAATATGGTTTGATAAATTAGAATATTTAAAATCATGTACATGAAAAGATATTTAATTGTTTCATATCGTGTGACTTTTAAAATTAATAAATTTATTTTAATTAAACGAATTTTTATAACCCTAAAAAATATTCTAAAAATCTAAGTGGGAGAGAAAATTTATTCACAGATAAATCCTGCGGTCTCTATCACCAGTTTGTAGGTGATGCAATTAAATGTTACGTGTTAGCAGTAAGGCATTCCTCCCCATCGGACATATTAATTGCGGTATCGTGAGTACAAACCTCATTTAGGAATAATTCTGGATAATTGTTAGTGTGGATCACTTCTCCATCTGAAGGGTTCATTGCGAAGCGATTGATTTGGGATTAGGTGATGGTTAACACTTAGCTGTATATAATAGTATTCTCTCCGTCTGAGTTACTGCTATTATATACTGGACCGAAACTATGTCAGTTATTTAATTTTACTTGGCATGGTCAGTTGCCTAGATAGTAAAATTAAAAGAAATTGGCCTTTCTAGTCTTATGAAGGATAGTAGACGTCTTCCGATCGAGACATGCTATTCTCAGGTTATTAGGCTGCTGGCGAATTAATTTTAAAATGGTAGAGGGATCCAAATTAAAATAAATTCAAAGTTTTGCTCATTATAATTAACGATTTTTTTAATTATGCGATTTTTAGAATTAAAATGCCTTTCAAACCACTCGCTTTAATACTTAAAGAAAACAAACTAACGGAACTAAATTTGGTTGATTGAAAATATAACTTGGATATAGCTTTAACTACAAATAGAATTTCTTCAATACCAGAAAATGTGCTTGTTTTTGAAAAAAATTCTTCCTCTTAGCTAGAAGGTATGAAGAAGAAAAAGGTTCAGAAATAGAGAGACACAGTTTCCAAGTCACGGACTGGTGTTAAAGAGCCGAAAGGCAGATGTTTTAACTGTAACCAGATTCGGCACTGAAAAAAACTATGTCAAGTATTTCTCAGAAGGCAGAATAAATAGGATAATTTCTGTTTACTGGTTATGGAAACATGTTTAGTGGTGTTATCTATCGGTACCTGGTGTATAGATGTGGTAGCCACTAATAATGTCTGTAATTCATTGCAAGGGTTCTAAAAAATTTGATAACTTAGTGATGGGGAGATTTACCTGCATATAGGCAATAATACAAAGGTAACAGCAGTTGCAGTGGGAGATGTCACTCTCAATTTTGGTAGAGATCGAGTTTTAACCTTGAAAGATTGTTTTTATATACCTGCCATTAGAAGGAACTTAGTTTTCGTTTTTGGATTGGCTAAAGAAGGATATTTTATTTATTTTAATAACTATGTGATTATTAAGGATAATAAATTAGTTATCTGTTCTAGTATATTTGTGGATGATCTTTATATTATTACTCCAATCTCTCCTACACTGCAACTGACTGAAACGAATAATACATCTATATTTTCATATAAGAGAAAGTTTCCTTATTTAATGAACCAAATATTTCTTTGGTACTTACGCTTGGGTTTTATTAATCTAAAAAGGATCAACAGACTGGCAGCAGATGAACTTTTGAGTTCATTGAAAGTTGAGGCACTTTCAGTCTGTGAATCCTTCTTAGAGGGTAAGATGACCAAGAGGCCCTTTTTGACCAAAGGCTAGAACGCTAAAGAACTGTTGGAGCTGATTCATTCTGATGTGTGTGGTCCTAAGACAATCCGGGCTAGAGGTGATTTTGAGTACTTCGTTAGTTTCATTAAGGACTACTCAAGGTATGGATACATTTACCAGATACCGTAAGTCTGAATTCTTTAAAATTTTTAAAAAACTCAAGATGGAGGCGAAGAAGTATTTGGATAAAAGTATCAAATCACTATGATCTGACCATGGTGGAAAATACCTCTTGGGAGAGTTTAAGGACTACTTGTCATCAGAGGAAATTATATCCCAGTTAACTACACCTGGCACTTCGCAGTAGAATGATATAGTAGAAAGAAGGAATATGACTCTTATAAAAATGGTAAGGCCCATGATGAGTTATTCAGATTTATCCGATTCATTTTGGGGACTCGCTTTAAAGACAGCGACTTACATTCTGAACTTGGCACCTTCTAAGTTAGTATCTTATACTCCCACAGAATTGTGAACTGGGCGTAAATTTACTCTGAAACACATTCCAATTTGGAGGTGTCTAGCACATATTCTGAAAGGGAACGCGGGTAAGTTAGAACCGAGGACAGAAGTCTATTTCTTTGTAGGGTATCCCAAGGGAACGAAGGGTGGTCAGTTTTATAATCCTAAGGATTATAAGATCATTGTTAGCACCAATCCCTGATTCTTGGAAGACGATTATATTATGGATCACAGGCCTAAAAATAATATTGTTCTAAAAGAACTGACAGAAAATACCTGTAGAACGGAAGGATAAGTCACTGATATTTCATTACTTCATCGTAGTGGGAGGATTATCGGGATAGGTGCAAATCAAGAACAGGGTGCTGATGCACAGGGTTCTGATTCTGCATAGCGTATTACTGCTAGTACACAAACACAGGTAGTGCCTCGTTGTAGTGGGAGAGTTGTTCATCAACCTGACCAGTATATGTTATTGGGAGAGTCTTATGACAGGATCTCGACAGAAATAGATACCGAGCCCGGTAACTACAATGAAATACTTCAAGAAAAAGATGTAGATTTTTGGCAAAGAGCTATGAATTCAGAGATGGAATCTATATACTTCAATCAGGTCTGGGAACTTGTAGAACCGGCCGAAAGGATAAAACCCATTGGATGCAAGTGGATCTACAAGAGGAAGAGAAGAGCAGACGAAAAGGTTAAAACTTTCAATGCTAAGCTTGTTGCTAAAAGGTTCACTCAGAAAGAAGGGATCTATTATGAGGAAACCTTTTCGCTGGTAGCCATGCTTAAGTCTATCGAGATTCTCTTATCCATTGCCGCTCATTTCGATTACAAAATCCTGCAAATAGACATCAAGACAGCTTTCTTTAATGGAAGTCTTGACGAGTGTATCTATATGATACAACTAGACGGATTCATTGCAAAGGGCTAGGAACACATGCTGTATAAGCTTAAGAGATCCATTTATGGACTTAAGCAGGCATCGAGGTCTTAGAACACTCAGTTTAATCAAGTCATTAAGTCTTATGTTTTTTATCAAAGTCCAAATGAGTCCTATGCGTACAAAAAGCATGATGGAAGCGTGGAAATCTTCTTAGTACTTTATGTAGACGATATCTTACTTATCGAAAATGATACGGGGGCATTATCTATGGTTAAAGTATGGTTATCTCGGCCGTTTGATATAAAAAACTTGGGAAAAATTAGTCATATCCTTGGGATCCAGTTTGTGCGAGATCGGAAACAAAGGATGTTGGGCTTATCACAAGAAAAATATATCGATGATATCATTGCTCGTTTTAGCATGCAGGATTCCAAGAAAGGGTTTCTTTTTAAGGGTGGAAATGTAATCCTAAAAATGTGTGTGCGTAATCTGAAGGACGGGGACGAGGTCGTAAAGAGACATGTGTTGGGTGTGTTGCTCATAGTGTGTTAGGCGTAGTGCATGGATTGCATGAGTTATTTCTGGTTGTGATAGAACTGTGGTCGGGGCTTGTGAGTCAGTTTAGATATATGTTCATGTGTTGCATACATATATATATGTTATCTTGGGGCTCGTGCGAGTCATGTTTTCAAACTATTTTACTGGCTCTGATGAGTCGTGATCTAAAACTATTTCCAAACTATTTTAAGGCTTGAATGAGAGTCTCAAATTGCATCTCGTTTTCCTAGCATGCTTAGCTTATATTGCATATGCTGTTTAGGATCTGCTGAGCTTTGGCTCACGGTGTGGGATTTTTGATTTTCTTCAGGTACCGGTCACGCAGGTTGATCTGGAGGTGCTGGAAGGGAGAAAGATCTGTAGTCTTACTTTTGCTAGTTTTGAACATGTATGCTATATGATGTTTTCTGGCGTTGGGGTCGTATAATGTAAGTCATTTGGCGATTGTATACAATGCTTGTATGATTTTATTTGAGAGTGTACTCTCGGGTTGAGTATTACATTCGGTTGCTTGTGGGTGTTTCACGTGGTCCGGAGTTTCGGGCGTGACAAATCAAAACTACACGACTTTATGGCTTGGTCAAATCGAGTATTTCAAAACCTCGATGCCTACTTAAGTTCATAAATAAATTTCTTAAGATTACACAACATGTGCTCCTGATCCTTTGCAATGAATTTGTCTGGTTGTATCATATAGATACACTCGTCAACACTTTCGTTAAGGAAAGCTGTCTTGACTTTTATTTGTCAGATTTCGTAATCAAAATGAGTAGTAATGGATAAGAGAATTCGAATAGATTTAAGCATAGTTACCGATAAAAAGATTTTCTCATAATCGATCCCTTCTTTCTGAGTGAACCCTTTAGCAATAAGTTTAACTTTGAAGGTTTCTACCTTCCTGTCTGCTCCTCTCTTCCTCTCGCAGATTCACTTGCATTTAATGAGTTTTATTCCTTCAGGTGGTTCTATAAGTTTTCAGACTTCATTAGAATACATGGATTCCATCTCTGAATTCATAGCCACTTGCTAAAGATATGCATCTTTGTCCTGAAATGCTTTATTGTAGTTATAGGACTTGGTATCTAATTCTGTTGGAATTTTATCAAAAGACTCTTCCAAGAACATATATTGATCAGGTTGATCAATAATTTTCCCACTATGATAAGACACTACCTGTGTCTGTGCACTAGCAATAACATGCTGTGCAGAATCTGAACCTTGTGCATCAGCACCATGTTCTTGATTTGCACATATCTCGATAATCTTTCCAGTACGACAAGGTAATGGTATATAAGTGACTTATGGTTCCTCTTTCGTTCTTTTGGTATTTTCTCTCAGTTCTTCTAGAATAATTTTGTTATTGGGCCTGTGATC
Source organism: Heliamphora exappendiculata (assembly GCA_034768845.1). Taxonomy (NCBI): domain Eukaryota; kingdom Viridiplantae; phylum Streptophyta; class Magnoliopsida; order Ericales; family Sarraceniaceae; genus Heliamphora; species Heliamphora exappendiculata. The sequence continues at coordinate 12,104,510 of JAOTRH010000026.1, read as the reverse complement.
TATAGTATAATCCTCTTCCAAGAATTGGGCATTGGTGCTAACAATGACCTTTTGATCCTTAGGATTACAAAACAGACCACCATTCGTTCCCTTGGGATACCCCACAAAAGAATAGACTTTTATTTTCGGTTCCAACTTACCCGTGTTCTCTTTCAGCACATGTGCTGGACACCTCCAAATCCGAATGTGTTTCAGACTAGGGTTATGCCCTGTCCACAATTCTGTGGGAATAGAAGGTACTGATTTAGAAGGTACCAAGTTCAGAATGTAAGCTGCTATCTCTATAGTGAGTTTCTAAAACGAATCGGGTAAACCTAAAAACTCATCATGAACCTTATCATCTCCATAAGAGTCTTATTCTTTCTTTCTACTACATCATTCTGCTGCGGAGTACCAGGTACAGTCAACTGGGATATAATTCTTTCAGATGACAGGTAATCCCTAAACTCTCCAAAGAGGTATTTTCTACCACCGTCGAATCGTAGTGACTAAATACTTTTACCTAGATACTTCTCTGCCTCTGTCTTAAATTCTTTAAATTTTTCAAAGCATTCAGACTTACGGTGCATCAAGTAAATGTATCCATACCTTGAGTAGTTATCAATGAAACTGACAAAGTACTCAAAGGCACATTTAGCCCGGATTATTGTAGGACCACACACATCATAATGAACTAGCACCAACGTTTCTTTAACTCTATAGTCTTTGGCTGAAAATGGTCTCTTTGTCATCTTACCATCTAAGCAAGATTCACAGACTATAAGTGCCTCCACTTTCAATGAACTCAAAAGTTCATCTGTTACCAATATGTTTATCCTTTTTAAATTAATATGACCTAAGCGTAAGTGCCAAAAAAACGTTTGATTCATTAAAGAAGAAAAATTTCACTTATATGATAAATTGGATGTGTTATTCATTACAGTTAGTTGCAGTGTAGGAGAAATAAGAGATACAACATACCAATCATCCATCAATGTACCATAACAAATAAGATATTTATTTTTCTTCACAACCACAGAGTCACCAAAATGAATAGAATATTTATTCTTTATTAAGCTTGAGACTAAAATTAAAATTTTTCTAATTAAAGGTACATAAAGACAATCTTTCAGAAGAAGTATCTTATCTCTACTAAAACTAAGAGTGACATCTTCTACTGTAACTGCTGCCACCTTTGTATTATTGTCCATATGCAGGTATATTTTATCATCACTACGCTGCCTAATTTCTTGAAACCCACTACAAAGAATTATAGATATGATTAGTGGCTCCCGTATTTACACACCAGGTACCGATAGATAACACCACTGAACATGTTTTAACCACCAGTGACTAGAAATTATTTGGTTTGTTCTGCTTACTGAGAAAAATTAGACACAGCTTTTTCCAATACCCAAATTGGTTACAGTGATAGCACTTGCCTCTCGGCTCCTTCACACCAGCTTTTGGTCCCTTAACTGATTTTGAAGCTATGCCTCCCTGTGTCTGAACCTTTTTTTTCTTCTTACCTTTTGGCTTAGATGAAGCACCTTTCTCAGCCACATACACAGAACCATGCTTTCTAAGAACACCTCGGTTTCTTGAAGTTCCTTAAGAAGTTCTGCCAATGAAAAGCTGAGCATATTCATGGTATAGTTAAGGGAAAACTGCTTAAAACTTTCAGGCAGCGACTGGATTATGATATCGACCTGGGTTTTTTTGTCAATTTTAGCTCTAAGGATCTCCAGTTTATTCAGAAGACTGATCATCTTTAGAACATGATCCCTAACTGGGGTGCCTTCAGTTATGTTTGCATTCATTAGAGAATTCACGGCCATCTGCCTAGCAGCAAGATTTTAATCCCCAAACATTTCTTTGAGATTTATAATCATGTCATACGCATTAGGCATAGATTGATACTGATGCTGATGCTGCAAAACATTTGACATAGAAGTCAAAATGTAACAACGAGCCATCTGATCAGTTTTTTACCACTTCTGATGGGCCTGGGTTTCTTGTTCGGTTGCCCCCACATCAGGTATCGATGGACATATCTCAGTAATACAAACTTGTAATCTTCGACAGTTAAGACAATGTCCAAGTCTCGTTTTCACTCAACATATTTTTTTCCCGAAAGTTTATTTTCTTTGAGTATTGAAGCGAGTGGGTTGAAGGCCATTTTAATCATGAGAGTCACATAATTAAAATTATCATTAATTATGACGAGCAATACTTTGAATTTATTTTAATTTGGTTCTCTCTACTATTTTAAAAGAAATTCTCCAGCAGCCTAGAACCCTGTGAATAGTATGGCTCGATGGGAGGACGTCTACTATCCATCGTATGACCACAGATGAGTAGACGTCCTCCCATCGAGTCATTATATACAACTAAGTATTAATCATCACCTAATCCCAAATCAATCATTACGCAATGAACCATTCAGATGGAGAAGTGATCCATAATAATAATTATCCAGAATTATTTCTAAAAGAGGTTTGTACTGATGATATCACAATTAATCTATTCGATGGGGAGGAAGGACTTACTGCCAACACGTATAGTTTAATTATATCGCCTACAAACAAGTGATGGAGACCGCGTGATTTATCTGTGAATAAATTTTCTCTCTCACTTAAATTTTTAAAATATTTTTCAGAATTATAAAAATCTATTTACTTAAAATAAATTTATTAATTTTGAAAACCACATGATCTAAAAGAATCAAATATTTTTTCATGTACACGATTTCAAAGATTTCGATTTGCCGAACCATCTTTTCGTGTTTAAATGCGTAACAAATAAAATTTAATAAATGCATAATTTTTCCTTCAGTTTTTTAGCTAAGGTATTGATTAAAGATATTTATTTATTTAATTTTCGTTTCACATTTTAAAAAAAAAATTTATTTTGATTAAATATTTTTTTATTTAATTAATTCAAAATTCAAAATTAATTTTTACGTTTTTCTAAGATATATGATTTTATGAAAAATCATCTTAAACTTGATATTTTGTAAAAAAATAAAATATCTGAAAAAAATTTATTTAATTAAAATTACAATTTTGAATTAATAAAATTAACAGAATAAATAAAATATATATACAATCATCCATGTAATTCATATATATAAACATAATATGCATATATCCCGATTTATGATCAAAGTAAAACGCTAAACCGTTTCAATCTCTTGTAGAGGATAAACTGTAATAATCCATATTCGTCTTTGATTCCTGTGTCCTGATTGCATCAGGATTCCCTGATATTGTATGATATACAAATATATCATGTATCGGTCTTGAATATATCAAAAATCAATCAAAAGATAATCCCGAGCTAGCCAACCACCACCGGCCACCAACAGCCTGTCGGTGCCGCCTTGTGCCGCCACCTTCAAGCGGCTTTTGCCACCCCGTCCGAGTTATATTTTCGACGCTTTTTATACCAATAAAAACTCTCAAAAAGTAGTATTTTTTTTCAAAAAATCTACTCGAAAAATAGCATAAAAAATTGGCCGAACAACTGCCGCCGCACTACTAGCGTCGCCTCCCCAAACAGTGCCATGTTTGGATTTTTTCCAGTGCTTCTTTTGCGCCCATTTTTTTTTAAAAAAATAGCACAAATATTTAGCCACGTGATGCTTTGAAGAACGCCTCGAAAATAGTCCAAAAAAACCCAAAAATAGCCCGAGAACAGCGCTGCCATCGCCGCCGAAACGCTACCTATTTTTTTTGTTTTTGGCTCAGTTTATTTTTGAATTTTGGATAATATTTTAAGGTACGCTTGCTTCTATTTTATGCCTAAAAAATTTCTCAAAAAATAGTCGCGAAAATGGCCCGAAAAATCATCAAAACTGCCATCGAACTGCCGCCAGCAAAGCCGTCGGTGGTGGTGCTGTTTTGCTGATTTTTTCGTTGTTTTTGACTTATTTTTGCTGTTATTTTTAATGCATAAATACTGTAAAAAGTTCACCCAAAAAAATTATTCGAAATCGTTAAAAAATTTACCGCAATCCATGGCATGTAAAACCCAAAACCATTGCCGATGCCGCCGTCTGTTCTTCGTGTTCTTGGATATATTTAATCTGCTCTTAAATAATTTAAATAGATATTTAAAAATAACAAACTATCTTTTACATCAATCCTATGTCCCAAATGCTAACTTTCGAACTATCACGATCAACTCCCGTGATTAAAAAAAATAATCATAATTCAAACCCATTTAATAAAATATGAAATAAAGGACGATCATAAAATATCGAGATTAGAATACCTGTAAAATAAAATTTGCAACAATTCAAAAATTACTCGGCCCCGATAATCGTAAAAAAAATTAAAACGGCTCTAATACCAATTGTTGGAGGCAAAACTGTCAAGATTATTGTTTTTTAAACGATTTTTGATAAAAAAAAATTTAACTGAACTAGAAAACGCCTAAACGGGCTCCAGATAAAATTTTTGACGTTGAACGATTAAAATTAAAACCCGTGCAATCAAAGTTAATTTAGAAGAATACTTTTTGCCAGTCAAATCTCCAACTATATTTTTTATTTCGAGTTGAAACTCCCGTCGACCTTTCATTGTATTCCCTTATACAATTTTTGATTAAGGTGTGGGCTATAATCCTCCGAGAAGTCATACCGATAGAACTTTGATAGCTTTAATCTTGAAGACAAATTATGAAACTGGTTTAGTCTACCATCATATTTATAGGGCTATAACAAGGCTTGTGGAGTAATTATGAGTAAGACTTCTAGTGAAACATAGACACCTAACAGTGATTTCTGCAATTAAGCAAACCTCATAACAGTATCTACAATTATAGAAAACTAGCAATGATTTTTACAATTTTCATAAAATACTGAATTACAGTTCATACCATTAAAGAATTATAATTGCACTATGACCCATAATCTCAAGACTTTCTTGCATTGAGCTCATGTTATTAAATGCTTATCATTTTTTCTCACGTTAAGATTCTCGATACCTGCCAATTAAATATAAGTACTGATAATTTAATTTAATCGGCATCTTTATATTTTTTAAACTTTTTCGCTAAACTTATTTGACTGCCTGATAATCAAATCCACCTGTAGAGTTTGACATGATCAAAATTTATAAGCTTCCTTAAGGGGGTATCGCCAATCCCAATCTTTCAAAACTTGGATTCTGTCAATAATTAATATTCACAATATACATAATACCGCTATACAACTCACCGGGAATATAAACCCATATAAGATCGCACCATCTAATGAATCAAAATAACTAATATTAAATATACGTAAATCAATAATTGTTTCAGGATTAAGAATATAAGCACTATATATAATAATCTTGGGGTGTAAATTAATTTATATAATTAGTATAAAATTAATTACTCAAATGTGTCCATTTCAAGACACGCAAAGTGTACTAGTACAGAGAATCGGATCAATAGACGACGCTATTATCTGTTTCTTGTAACTAAAACAGACCTACTAAAACTATGTGCTACAGTCGTACTAACGGTATGTCTATTTCCATCTAATCTGTGAACATTAAACTTATATTCTGCAAAAACATAAAATTTGATCTTCTGTGTGCAAACCGTACTCTACACACCAGATTAAATACCATACAGAATAAATGGCATCTATGCATAACATTAAAAAAAATGATATACATACATTACTCATAAAGATTCTCATAAAATAAAAAATTAATTTTATTAAAATAAAATTAAATACTAAAAATATAATTTTTAGTATACCAACCCTAACATCTACTACATTGAGAAAATGCCTCATTGCTATGTAAACGTCTAAGATTTTTATTTATAGCCTAGAAACTCTCTCTTCTTTTTTGATGTGGAATATCAGGATATCACAATATTATATACCAGACTAACTTTTTATCTCCTACCGATGTAGGATGGAGTATCACAATATCCCTCATATCGAAAATGGAGAGAGAGTTCCTGAATTATAAAAGAAAATTTTTGGACCTTTACATAACAACAAGGCATTTTTTCAATGTGGTAGAAACTCTAGCAGAACTCATTAGTTAAGCGTGCTCACGCTGAAGTAATGTAATGATTGGTGACCTCCTGAAAAGAACAAAATCGTAAAAACTTTGCCCAAAGCGGATAATATTGTTGACATGAGAAGAGTCGGGGTGTTACAACCTCAATTCCTACTTTGTGCAAAATCTAAGTATATCTATTACTCACTTATTAATTATGTACAAAATTATCACTTATGCAGGTCTAAGTAATTTATTGTAGTGTATTAATTAGTCATGTTATCTTTGAGTATCAAAACCTAATTAATTAAATTACATAAATTATATTATTCTAGCCAAATTATAATTATTTAAATGTAATTCTCCTTTGGGTTAGTCTCAATCTCCTAATTATAACTGTCATTGATAATATTATTGATTTAAATGTTACCTTTTAACAATTTTTTATGTAGTTCTATATTTATAAATTTTATAAATCTAAACCACTTTGGTAGCTACTGAATTCATAATTCCTATGAATATAAAAACTAACCAATAATATTCTCATTTTATTTTATTATATAGTTATTTTTTAATTTAATCACAATCTTATTAAAAATAATATATATAATTTATATTATTACTTTATTTGATTAAAAGTCCATTTAATGATCATAGCAATAACAATAATACTTGCATGTATATAACAAGTACAAAAATAAAACATGTTATTTTTTGAAATTAAATGCATTACAATTTCACGGCGATATTAATACTCACTAGTATTTATTTTTATATTCCAAAAACAAATATCCATCACCATAAAAAAATACAGTGACATATATATAAATTTGGATCATAAAAGAAATATTTGTATTTATATTCTATTACTATTTAAAGCAAGTCAATGTCATATTTATCATTGTAAAATCTTTATCAAAAAAGATATAGTTTAATTGGTAAAATAAAATTACTGAAGCTTGTAAATTTTTGTTTTTATAAACAACCACATAAAAAATAAACCACAAGGATAAGCTATGCAATCCCAACTAACACAAATAGAATGGGATTTTATGTAAAAGAAAAAATGCCTCTCTAATAGAAGGCCATAGCCCCATGACGTAGTGGATTAATAGCATGTTTAATTGGATTGACTTAGATTCTTGAATATGATAATAATTTTTTAAAATAATAATAATAATAATAATAATAATTATTATTATTATTCAAGGTGTTCTGGCCAACTTACAAGTATCTTGACTAATTCCTAAAAGACCAATTCTTCCATCTACTTACGAGAATTCTAATTAAAGTCGAGACAAAATCGCATATAGATTAAACCCAAAGAATATAGTTTAATTGGTAAAATAAAACTACGAAAGCTTGTAAAGTTTTGTTTATATAAGCAACCACATCAAAAATAACCCACAAGGATAAGCCTTGCAATGACAACAACATATAAAAACAATGAAATTTTATGTTAAAAAAAAATCTCTTTAATAGATGGCCATAACTCCATGACATAATGGATTAATAGCATGTTTAATTGGATTGACTTAGATACTTGAATACGATAATAATGTTTTTAAAAATTATTATTATTATTTGATAATTTAGGGTGTCATGATCAATTTACGAACACATCGACTAATTCTTGAGAGATTAATCCCTTCACTCACTTGTGGGAATCTTAGTTAAAATCAAGACAAATTCTCATATGAATCGACTCCGAAGAATTGATACCTAAAAGGTTTTGAACTTGAAACTTAAAACAAAGTAAACTCTTAAGTCCCAAATCTCGACCATTAGGCTAATCTCTTAGGGTTAATTATTATTTTGCAATTCAACCCTTGTTTCTATGTGAGAATTTGAAGATGGCCAATCTCAACTTTATTTATCTATTTTATTATTATTATTATTATTATTATTTAAAGCGGTGCCTTTGCAGCGAATACCAAGGGTTACCGAAACAATATATTTGGAACTAGCGAAGAAGAGACGTGATTTACCAATTAGAATATGCATCCTTTGTTAACTAAAAAAAAAAAAATTCTTGTTCTTATTTTGTAAGCTTGAACATTGGTTTAATCCATAATGAACTATATATATTCACCGTCATATGAATAAGTTTCTCTTTAAAAACCAATAACGCCCTTTATTCTTCCTAGCATAACAAAAACTTCTGCAGTAGAACTAAAGTATTTCTACATCTATTTTTTTCCTTGAACTGTGAGTACATTTACATAATTACTGATTAAATCATACAAGAATATATAGTATGTTCAACACAACTTTATTCGAAGATTCATTTATTCAAAAAGAAAACAGAAAAATGCACCAATATCTGTTGGAAAAATACTATACTTTTTTATAATAATATTATGCGAAATATTTAACGCACAAGATTTTGAATCTAATACATCTCAAAATAAAAACTAAATATTAAAAACGTACTTTTGGCATCAATTGATAATTAATTAATCGAATAAGAGTGAGAAAGTTTATATATATCCCATTAGAGTGGTTGAACTGGCTAGTTGAGAGAGAATAATGGGTGGACTCCACAAGCCTAAGAGTAATGGAAAGGCCAAATACCCAGACTCAAGTTCCTCGCTGAAGACAACTCATGACAATGCAGACTTCAGGTCTCGACCTAGTGGAGGCGATATGTTATTGTCGGAGCAACGGTGGTCGGTGGTAGGTGGAGTGGAAAGTGACCCGATCTCCTTTGTCGAGGAGTCAGAACTGATTTTGGATGAAAAAGGAATGTGTTTAGGGAAGTCGGATGCACAACTAGAGGGCCCTAGCACAGAAGGAGTAAGCGAAAAATAAAGGGAATTTCTCAAAAACAGTGGTCTATTAGAGAAGATAAAACACCATCAAATTGACGAGACACCATCAGGCTCTGGGGCAGAGGCCTCAAATCATAGCACAAAAGGTGCAAATAACTCTAGAACAAATAGAAAAGAGGGTCAATCAACGTTAGTTTCAAATGAAAGAGATCAAGAGGCTGACGAACCAGACCATCAAATGTTAGGGGGCTTACATGGTAATGGCAAAGCTTTAGCGAGTGTGAAATAAGATAAACTTAGCCAGATGCCATCTTTGGGAGAAAACAAAAAAAAGAAAAGATTTCTGGTTGACCTCGATATTCTCAACATAAAAGGAAAAGGAAAAGGAAGCAAAAACTCAAAGAAGAAAAAAAGGTGTAGCAAAGGTGGTAATTTGTCAGGCGAACAATCTTCTCAATCAACCCAAAACTTCCTTAATCAAAACAGGATTATTAGATCTGAAGGGGAGATGGCTTTCGAAACATGTAGTATGATGGGAATTAATTTTGTGGAAGGGAAAGATTAGTCTATTAAGTGGTTCATGGATCTTGAGGAAGCTGATGACTAATCTCCCATAAACAAAAAGATCAACTATGTTTATTGAGATTATGAGGTGGCTCGAGAGAGCATGAAGAGGGGTGTTGTGTAATTTTTGCGCACCACTTGTTTATAGAAAGGTGTTAGTGAGTGTACTTGTTGGTGTCTTATCGGTGGCATGCTTAGGGGTGTAGTTTTGAAGATTTGCATTGGTTTTTCTGTTGCTGCGAAATCCAAATTTGGTGGAGTTTTTGTTTTTTTTTCCTGGTTTCTAGCTTGTAGTGGTGGGTGGGGATGGTTTGGGGCTAATGGCTTATGTTTGGATTAATTGGGAGGTGCCTAGGTGGTTAATTTGGGAGTTACTATTGTTGGGTTTGGTGCTACTACTCGCTTGAATTTGCCGTTAGAGGTTGCTGGTGATGTTAGGAGTTGTTTCTTAGCCCTAATTTGCTGTTAGAGTCCATAGGCTGGCTGACTTGAGTTGTTTCTTGGCCTTGGGAGTTACTACTACTGGCCTTGGTGCTACAGTTGGCCCCAATTGGTCTGTTAAGTGTGTGCAGTTAGAGGTTGCTGGGCCCAAATTGGTGCTACCATGCATGTGGTGTTGGTTTGAAGGGAGTTTGTTGTGCTCTTTTGGCCTTGGGTGTTGGGAGTTGTTTCTTGGCCTCTTGGGCTTTATTGTATTTTGTCTCTTTCCCTTTTTATGTGCCTCTTCATTGGATGACCATTGATTAATTGTATCTTGCTTGGGCTTTGACCTACCTCAATTGGAGTGAAGTCCAAAGCTATTCTTGACTGGGTGGTGGCTATAAAATTTTCTTTACTTATAAAAAAAACCCCTTAGTTGAAATCGTTAATTCTTGACTCACCTTCTTTATTATGTCTCTAACCTTTCAAAATAATCGTATACTGTAATTTATAGAAAACTGATATCTGTAAGGGATTGTTATTCTATCTTTTATAGAGAAGAAAAGATGGCCCATAAGTTAAACTCTTAGAAAGATTCGTATCCATTAATGGTTCTCTTCTGATTTTAAAAGAGTTATTTTCTATTGTAAATTCAATTAAATTAGACGAACTGTATTCCTAATTATCTTAACGATAATTTGTGGAATTCAAATACAAATATAATCTATAAAATAGTAAGGCTAATAGACCACCATAAAACCCACAAGTATAACACTCCCTTAATTTCATTTCCCATTTTTGCACTGCCCTCTATGAGACCTAGTTCCTTTTGTTTTGTTATGTATATATGTAATGTGTTGGTTCTTATTTTTAATTATTATAAAAAAGTATTTCTCTATATGTTTTATACATGTGTTGACTTAGAGTGCATATTGGTTTCAATATTGATCCTATCGGACATCGCAGCAGAAAGTTGGAAAACTTTTCTCGGTAAGATCGCTCGATCAATCTTTTGATAGCTCGAGCAGTCTATCTGCGTGGGCTGTGTATAAGACAGCTCATAGCCTTGGTTTTTGAACCAAAGCTTCCCTAGCATGCTTCATTCTCTTTCTCTTGAAAGAAAAACCAAATTCTCTACCTTCTCTCTGGCTTTTTGCTTGGTTCGGGCCTGGCTCTTGGCGTAGGAATAGTCAATCCTTGCTATACGCGTTGTAGGTTTTCCGTTCTTCCAAATGAAATCGCGTTTTGGTAACTTCGATTTCTCAGCGATGCTTGAAGCATTGAGTTTTTAACTTGTGGAGGTAGGATTCTAGACTATCTTACTTTAAGAGGATGCTACATGTGTTTTATATGTGTTTTTACCATTTTAACATGTTATAAATGTTTAACTTTGTATTTAAACCTCGTTTGGTTGGATAACAAGCATTTTTATGCGTTTTTGTGATTTCCTACATAGTTAGTGGATGTGATTGTGCTTGATTTTCTAAAGAAGAGTTTTAAAAATTGGGTGAAAGTATGAATATATTGCAAAAACATAGTTTTGGAGGTTCAGAGCTAACCCTTGAGGTTGGGCCTTGTCTTTTTTAAATGACACGGTTGGATGGCAAAAACGTTTTGAAAATGTTAGTCGTTTCCCATGGTTTTATGGACGATGTGGTTGGATGCCGTTGGACATTTGTACATGACTGTGTGATTTTTACAAACATGTTCGTAGTTGAGTTGCGTGCCTTTTTAATAATTTCATAGATGTGCCGTAACAATATGTCTGTACTTGGGTCGCCATTGTTTCTCAGTGAAAGTTTGAAAACTTTGTGCAAGTAGGTGCTTTGCTCCTTCGGCTTAATCGCTATAAATAAAATGGTTGTCCTAGTGGGAGGCGTGCGTCGTTGTAACCACGAGTGGAACTTGTCATTAATAAGCAGGTCATTAGATGTCCCAGAATTTGGTTAATGGGCAAGAGTCTATAGTTGCTATCTTTATCTCTGGTGCGACAGAGTCGGTACGTAGGAATCATTATGGGTTGTTGAAACCTAGTTGGAAAATAATATGTTTACATTTGATAAACTGTGGATGTTATGGGATTATACGAGAACTTGTGATTTTAAGGATGAAAAATCGTTTTGAGACTTGTGATGTCGAGTTTTCATATAATTCATGATTCCATGTTATGCTTGTACTTTACACTAGTCTGTTCTTATTGGGCTTTGGCTCAAGTTGTGGGATTTTAAAAACTTTTAGGTGAATAGGATCACGAGGATTAATCTTGGTGAGCCCGGAGGTGACATAGACAAAAACTCTTTTGTTAAAATTTTCAGTTTTGTTTTGTTTGTATCGTTTGTACTCAGATCATGTATTAATGTTGTACATTTTGTACTTGAAGACATGTTGTTTAGCCTTGAGGCTTGGATATCAATGCATGTATGTCGTATGCTTGTGAGAAGAACCATGGGTTGGTTGTATGTTTTCACATTTGTACATAACAGTTATCGTTTTTGGTTGATTTTATGCTTTATATCAAACTTGTGCTTCGAGGGGGGTTTTGAACTTGTTTTTGATTGGCATGGTTCTACCTTGAAACTTTTCAAAAATGTTAGAAATATTTTAGTGTTATTTTTTAAAAAGGGATCCAGAGCCAGACCGCTCAACGGATCGCTCGAGCGGTTTATCGAGTGGTCATGAAAAATATTCTATTTTTGTGTTTCGAGTGAAAAACTAGTGGCCTTACAGGGACCGCCCAAGCAGTCCTTTGACTGATCGAACGGTCTGAGCAATTTTTAAAACATATTTTGTTTGTTTGTTTTAAAGGTTAGCTCTGGGGGATGTGACCTTATTCTTTTGAGCTATTCTTGTACATAAAATAAACCCTCAGAAGTGCATTTTTCAAATATTTTAAGCTTTCTTTTGTTTATGTTCTTGGACTCGTCATGCCTCGGGTGGTTTTGATGAATCTTGGTATCTCAAAACGGGTGTTCTTGGGGGATTCACGTAACCCAGGTTCTAGGACATGATAACTTAGTATCAGAGCTCTAGGCTCGAATACCTAAGAGTCATGGGAGAGGTTGCATTACCTTGTGAGGATGGTTGTGTGTACTTGATTATATGTATTTAAATATTTTCATAACATGATGATGATAACTTGTTGAGTATGAGGATGTTGTATATACGTGAGCATGGAGCTTAGACCTTAGGATTGATTAATCTTGCATTCGGGCGTTTAGATTAACAAACTCAGAAGCCCAATTAGAAATGCGTTTGGTCGACGTACTTTCTAGCAAGAAATCTAAGTAGGTTATCCAAATAGACTCATCACTCTAGATGGTACTCCTCGGTACGTGAAATCTATTTACATGATCTTAAATGGCTAAGTGTTAGCATGATTATGTGGTTTATATTTGTAATAACATGATAAGTTAAATCTTATGCTATTATGTTCTATATGGCTTTTGTATAGAAGTGATGTCTGCGTAGAGAGGACAAGGTCGTGGCCATGGTAGAGCTGCTAGGGGAGAAGTAAGATTACCTGAGTCGAGGGCGACTGTTGAAATGTAGGAGTTTCGACATCTTGACCCTCCTACCTTTGTTAAGAATCCCGATCCTAAGGTGGCCACAAAATGGCTGGAGCTTGTAATGAGGATTTTAGATACATTACAGATAGTTGAGAGTGACTTGAGGGTTGCAATTGCTGTTTTTCAGTTGAGGTGTGACGCGCACGGATGGTGGAAATTTTTCGAAACTATTGTGGACGGAACGTGGGCAGCTTTTGCCAAAGTATTTCTAAAGAAAAACTTACCTGAGCCCTCAAGAGACTTATATCGGGAGGAATTTCTTTCTCTCACCCATGGAGTTATGACTGTGGTTCAGTATGAGGCAGAGTTCATCAGCTTATCCTATTTTACCCAGGAAGTTGTAGCTACAGATGAACTGTGTGCAAAGAGGTTTGAGAGGGGTTTGAGACCTGTGATCAGAGATCAAGTGACGTCATTGAGGATGCGCGTATTTATGGACTTGGTGGAGTCAGCCACCACCGTGGAAAATACTTTGAATGAAACGCGCAGGGCAAGAGAGAGCAGAACCCAACATGGTGGAGGAGTTGTGTAGTCTAAGGGGTGCAGGAATAAGCGACAGAGGTCATCTGGTCTTAATTCTTATCCTGCGAGATCGTATCAGCAGCAGTTTTCTATGCCAGCACCCTCGGTGGCTTCATCACTGAGGTCAAAGCGGAGGGAGCTTATTTGTTATCGGTGAAGGAAACCGGGGCTTCGTGTATCGAATTATCCGTAGAAGAGACAGTCTCAAAGTTTAGTACCTGTTCAGTCATAGGGGAGAGAACCACCAGTCTATTTTGGGTGTGGCCAGCTAGGGCATTTTCATAGGAGCTACCATCGGGGAGGGAGTGTATAGCGCACAATAGGTGCTCTAATTATCCAGTCTGAATAGGGACGACAGACTTACTGGTAGCTACAGTAGGCAGTAGCTCAGACTTCTAGGGTTACGAAAGGGGGTGCCTCGGTCCAATCAATGAAACAGCTTGCAGCGCAGAGCAATGGCGGGCAGACCAAGGGACCACAGGGCAGAGTGTATGCCCTTACAAATCTCAGTTCCTCCAAAGCACCAGTTGTGCTTGATGTTGTAGCGATGACTTCAGTTATCAGAGGTACTTTCTTAGTGAATAGATCATAGGCCAGTGTTCTCATCGACATAGGAGCATCGCATTCTTTTATGTCATTTACTTTTGCATCTGATTTGGAGTTGAAGATAGACTCATTGGGTAGCACACTGAGTGTAGAGACCCTGGTTAGTGAGAACATGGTGTTGGGACAAGTCTGTAGATCTCGTGAGTTAGAGGTCGTTGACCGTTATTTAGAGTATGATTTCATCATTCTCGACGTGACCACGTTTGATATCATCCTAAGAATGGATTGACTGACCATCTATTGTGCCTATATCGATTGTAATCGAATGAGGGTATTGATTTGTTCACCTGAGAGTAATTGTTTTCGTTTTGTGGGTGATTGGGACGATGGTTCAGTGCCCATTCCCAGTGTTATGCAAAACTAAGGAAACCTTATTTTTCTCTTTTTTGCTCTCATGTTGGATGAGGTTGTTCGGGGTGGAGGGGAGTTTTCCCATGTGGTTTGCGACTATCTAGATGTCTTCATTGATGATCTGTTTGAGTTTTCACCGAGCCATGAGGTAGAGTTTTCTATCGATCTTGTTTAAGGAGCCGCTCATATTTCGATGTTATCTTATCGTTTGCACCAGCAGAGTTGTGAGAGCTTAAGGTACAACTTTAGGAATTTCTGGATAGGGGTTTGCACGCCCGAGTACGTCACCATGGGGAGCTTTGGCCTTGTTTGGTAAGAAGAAGGATAGGTTCTTGAGAATGTGTATTGATGGCTATCGGAAGCTGAATTGGGTAATGGTGAAAAATAAGTATCCTATGCCGAGGATTGATGACTTGTTTGATCAAATAAAGGGTTCATGCTGCTTTTTAAAAATTGATTTGAGATCGGGATATTACCAGTTGAGAATCCAGGAGGAGGATATGGCAAAGACTGCCTTTTGAACTTGTTATGGTCACTACGAGTTTTTGGTTATGTCGTTCGCTTTGACGAACGCTCCTGCGACCTTCATGGATTTGATAAAGCGCATATTCCATCCGTATTTTGACAGTTTTGTGGTTGTGTTTGTGAACGATATTTTTATCTACTTACCATCGAGGGAGATGCATGAAGAACATCTACATATTTCTTTGCAGCTTTTGAGGGAGCTCAACTGTATGCGAAGTTTGAGAAGTATGAATTTTCGATGCCTAATGTGAAGTTTCTTGGACACATGGTATCGAGGGATGGAGTATTTATGGATTCTTCAAAGACCGACACAGTGATGAATTGGAAATGTCTAAAAAGTGTTTAAGATTTGTAGCTTTTTGGGTTTGGCAGACTATTACGGATGATTTATGAAGAATTTTTCTCGACTCACCGCGTCGATGACTTACCTTACGCGGAAGGGAGTCAAGTTTATTTGGAGTGAGTCTTGTAAGTTGGCTTTTTAAGAACTGAAAAAGTGGTTGATGAGTGCACCAGTGTTGGTCATTCTGGAACAAGGTTTGGGTTATACACTATATTGTGATGCGTCGCATGATGGTTTAGGGTATATCTTGATGCAGAGGCTAAGATTGTAGCTTACGGATCTTAGCAATTGAAGACGCACGAATAGAATTATCTGACACATGATTTTGGGTTGGCAGCCGTGATTTTTACCTTAAAAGTATGGCGGCACTATTTGTACGGTGAACATTTTGAGGTTTTCTCAGATCAAAAGAGTTTAAAATACTTATTTTCTCCTAAGGACCTAAATCTATGCCAGAGACGGTGGAAGGAGTTTATGGAGGACTACGACTTTGATCTCTAGTATCACCTTGGGAAGGCCAACATCATGGCCTACGCTCTTAGCAGGAGGTCTCATGGCTCATTGGCTTTTATTGCCATACGAGAGTGGGACATGCTTGAGGAGGTTAGCAAGTTTGATTTGTGTCTCAAGGAGACAGGTGAGGGTGCGACCTTATTTTCAGTGGATTTGCGACCCATGTTGATTTTTCGTGTTCTAGAGGCTCAACAAACAGATCAAGAAGCTTAGATGTTTCGGGATCATATTGCCAGTAGGGGAGACACCAAGGGATGGGTTGTGAGTTCGGATCAGAGTTTGAGATTTGTTGGGAGAGTATTTATGCCATAATCATGCTGCGATGATATGTTATAGGACTTTTGCCATTCTCGTCTTGCAGCGCACTCGGGAGGCACCAAGATGCATCATGATTTGTGTCGTCAGTTCTAGTAGAAGGGAATGAAGAGGGATGTGGTTCGGTTTGTTTCTCGTTGCCTTACTTGTCAGCAAGTGAAGGAAAAACATTAGAGGGCAGCAGAGTTGTTACAGTCGTTGCCAGTATCGAAATGGAAGTGGAAAAACATCACTATGGATTTTGTGTCTGGACTTCCTAGATTGCCTAAGGGGCATGATGCTGCTTGGGTTGTGGTTAATGGACTGACGAAATCTGCACACTTTCTTCCCATTTATGTGAAGGATTCTGTGGACAAGCTAAGTACGCTATATGTTAGTGAGATTTTTTGGTTACACGAAGTACTTATATCTATTATTTTCGATCGAGACTCACGCTTTATATTACGCTTTTGGAAGAGTCTTCAGGTAGCTTTGGGGACAATTTTCTTTTTAGCACTGCTTTTCATCCTTAGATGGACGGTCAGTCTGGGCGTACTATACAGATTCTGAAAGACATGCTGAGAGCCTGTGTACTCTATTTTTAGGATTCTTGGGAGGATCATTTATCGTTGGCAGCATTTGCGTACAATAATAGTTATCAGCGTAGCATTGAAATGGCACCTTTTGAGGTTTTGTATGGCAGACCTTGTAGATCACTGGTGTGTTGGGTAGATGTAGGAGAAGTCGCAGTTTTGGGACCCAACTTGGTGTGAAAAATAAAAGAGAAGATCACTATGATTCGCTAACCCTTGGTCACGACCTAGAGTTGCAAAAAGAATTATGTCAATCAAATGAGGAGTCCTTTGGAGTTTGGAGTGGGAGACCATGTGTTTTTAAAGGTTTCTCCATGCAGAGATTTGATGAGGTTTGGCCGCCGCGGTAAGTTTTTTCCATGTTTTATTGGGCCGTTTGAAATCATAGAAAGGATTAGAGAAGTGGCATACCATCATATGTCTTGGATTGGGCTGAGTTGCGAGTGGACAAGGATGTTTCTTTTGAGGAAAGACCAGTGAGGATTTTGGATACAAATGAGCAAGTGTTGAGAGGTAGAACCATTGCATATGTTAAAGTTATGTGGCTTTATCATGGTAGTGAAGAAGCTACATGCGAGCTTAAGTATGAAGTATGTGCTAGGTGTCTGGAGTTGTTTTCTTCTTGATCTCATAGCGAATTTCAGAGGTAAAATTCCTTAAGGGGGGAGAGTTGTGAGACTCGATTCCTTGTGTTTTGTTATGTTTATATGTAACATGTTGGTTCTCGTTTTTGATCGTTATAGAAAAGCCAGTTTCTATATATTTTATACATGAGAGGCATGTGTTATTGTAGCCACATATAGAACTTGTCATTAATTAGCAGGTCATTAGATGTCCCAGAACTAGGTTAATGGATGAGAGTCTATAGTTGCTACCTTTATCCCCGGTGCGATAGAGTCGGTACGTAGGAATCATTGTGCGTTATGCAAACCTGGTTGGAAAATAACGTGTTGTTTACATTTAATAAACTATGGATGTTATGGGATTATACGAAAACTTGTGGTTTTAAGGATGAAAAATCATTTTGAAACTTGTGATGTTGGGTTTTTCATATAATTCATAATTGTATGTTACGCTTTTACTTCGTGCTAGTATGTTCTTATTGAGCTTTGGCTCAAGTTGTATGATTTTGAAAACTTTCAGGTGAGTAGGATCACGAGGATTGATCTTGGTGAGCCCGAAGGTGGAATAGACAAAAACTCTTTTGTTGTAATTTGCAAATTTGTTGATCAGTTGTTTGTACCATTTGTGCTCGGATCATGTATTAATGTTGTATGTTTTATATTTGAAGACATGTTGTTTAGCCTTGAGGCTTGGATATCAATGCATGCATGTCATATGTTTATGAGAGGAACCATGGATTGGTTGAATGTTTTCACATTTATATCTACCGGTTATCGTTTTTGGTTGGTTTTATACTTTATATCTAACTTGTGCTTCGAGGGAGGTTTTGAACCTGTTTTGATTGGCATGTGTTAGTCCAAGGGTTTTTATTTTGATTTTGATGATTTTCATAAATTTATTTTCTAAAAATAAATGGCTTTAAAAGGATAATGTTTATATTTTTCAAAAAAAAAAGTGTTAACACATTTTGAACATTTGAGTTGACACATTTAGTCAAAAGATATGACTCAACTCTCAAAAGGATTATAACACTTAAGTATTATTGAAAGAGAATATTTTGTGTTAAACCCAATTGAAATTTAAGTCAAACACTTTTACTGCAAAGTATACTTGAAAGTTTATCAAGTGTCAACACTTTTGAACAAATGGTTTAACACCTTAACAGTTTTATGAAGTTGCTTTCAGGTATCAAAGTTTAGTGTCGACACAAATAAATTTTGTATCAACACAAAAGAGTCGAAGCTCTCGGGACTCAAAATGAGTCGACACAAATTGAATTTGTGTCGACACAAAAGCGGTTATTCACTTTTGGTATCTGGTAATTTGGGTCGACACAAATAGAAAATGTGTCGACACAAAATAATCGAGACCACCTACAGAGTTTGGGTGCCGACACAAAATAGAAGATGAGTCAACACAAAAGTCTCAAGCCCACCTAAAATAATTTGATGTCAACACTAAAGTCTAAAATTGTCGACACAAATATATCGAGACTTCCAGCAGAATTTAGTGTCGAAACCAAAGGTAAAATGAGTCGACACAAATGGTCATGTCTCAGATGCTGAAGTTCAAATGAGTCGACACCAGATCTAAAAGTGTCGACACCGTTATATTGGTGAGAAAGATTGCAGAATTCGTGTCAACACCTCAGAAGAATTGTGTCGACCCAATCACTTGAAGATCCATGCCCTAGACATTTTGTGTCGACACCTGCGACGCAGATTCAAATTCGCAACAGACTTCAACGGTTGGATTTTTGACATTTAATACCCTTACCTACCTCTAACGGTCATAAATACATAAGAGCTTATATAATGAGTAACTTCTCAGTATTTAATCAAACTGGAGACTTACAATCATTGTTCTATTTGCTTCAATCAATCTTAATATTCTCAAGCTCTCATTTATTACTAAACTCCAGCTCTTATTCCTCATCACTCTTTATCTTTTTATTTATTGTAAATTAATTTCTGTAAAGAGAGTGAGTGTTTCTCATTAATACTCTTCATTTATTGTATTCAAGAGTGAGTCACCCTTTATCCTTTGAGTGAGTGAGTGAATCTCATCAAATAAGAGTTCAAGAGAGATTAGAAAAAAATATAGGATTATTTTCATAGGATCTTCTTGAAGCTGTGGTAGGCTTTTGAATGTGCTCGTAAACATTCGATTAGCCCAAGCGAAGTCTTGAAGTTGTAAAGGCTTGAAATGGGCCCGTAAAGAATTCTATATAGTGAAAATACTCAAAAACAAACTTGAGGAGTGGACGTAGACTTGGAAGAAGCCGAACCACTATAAAATCCTTGGTGTCTGGTTCTATCTCTCTATCCTTAACCTTTTTAATATTTGTATTGCTTTAATCTTTACTTGTTTTGCTATATTTGTTTGTAATATTAAAAAAGTTTTTAAAAAAGTTTTAAATTTTGTTTTAATTTTTTAAGACCCAATTCACCCACCTTTTGGGTTATCTAGAACCAACAATTGGTATCAGAGCTAGAGCTCTTATTTTTTACTTAACCGTAGACTATGACATTTGGCGGGTTATTATTAATGGGTCCAAAAGACCTATCAAAACTGTTGAAGGGGCTTCCGTCTTGAAACCTTAGGCTGAATGGACTGAAAATGATATTTAAGAAATTTAAAAGAACGCTAAAGCCATGAATCTCCTATATTGCTCAGTTGATCCAAATGAGTTCGAAAGAATCTCTACATGTGACACCGCAAAAGAAATATGGGATAAACTCGAAGTTACCAATGAGAGTACAAATCAAGTGAAAAGTCCAAAATAAATCTGCTTGTGCATAACTTTAAATTATTCAAAATAAAGCATGATGAAACCATTTCTGATATGTTTACACGCTTCACTAACTTATTAATTGACTAAAATCTCTTGGCAAGATTTATATAAATGCAGAAATGGTGAGAAAAATTCTTAGGTACATGCCTAACAGTTGAGAGGCTAAGGTCACAGCTATTCAAGAAGCCAAAGACCTCAACATGCTCAGTCTAGAAGAACTCCTTGGTTCTCTCATGACCCATGAGTTGAACATAAAGATGGACGATGAGGATGCCAACAAAAAGAAGAAATGCATCACCTTCAAGTCCTCAAATCATGATGAAGAATCCAAGAAAGACTCCTCAAATGATGAGAATAAAGACATGGCCCTTATCACAAAGAAATTCAAAAGGTTTCTTGGAAATAAGAAACAAGGAGAAAGAAAATTCTTCAAGAAGAAAGGACATCGAAGCGAGCCTACTCAATTCAAATGCGACTCTAGCAAATTCAAGAACGATTTCAAGAAAGAAGAAATTATCTGCGATGAGTGTAAAAAGCTTGAATACGTTAAAACTGAATGTCCTCAGCTCAAAAAGCAATTCAAAAAGTGCTTTAAGAAAGCCATGATAGCTGTATGGGGTGAGAGTGATAACAGCAGTTCTGAGAATGAAAAGAAAAAAAATGAAGTAGAAAATATATGCCTAATGGCTAGAGAAGAAGATGAGGTAACCCCTGACGCTTTTTTCTTAGATGAATTGTAAAGTGCATTTGAAGATTTACATGATGAATTGAGAAAAATAAGTGCAAAGAATTCTATTTTGAAAAAGTTAGTTATTTTCTCCTCAACTGAAATTGAAACTTCGAAAAGTGAAAAATTTATGTTATCAAAACAAGTTTCTATTTTGAAGGATGAAAACAAAGTTTTGAGTGAAAAGGTTGATGACTTTACAAGAACCATTTACAAGTTCACTCAAGGAAAGAACAACTTAGATAAACTTCTTGGCATGCAAAAATGTGTTTTTGACAAAGTTGGGATCGGGTATAAACCCAAGAAGAAACAAAATTTTTTAAGCAATATTTTTGTCAAAGCATCCTCTGATCATACAAATGCCACTTGTTTTCATTGCAATAAGCACGACACATTGTCACACATTATCAACACAGAAAACTTTCAAATAATTCTATCAAGAAGACTTGGGTTCCTAAAGGAACACATCCTCAAGGAACTAACACCAAAGAACCCAAAAAAATTTGAGTACCAAAAAACAAAACTTAATTCTCTTTATAGGTATGTCTCAAATCCTCATTTAAGGAGGGAGTGTGGTATCTCGATAACCCTTGCTTAAAACATATGACAAGCAACCAATCGATATTTGCATCTCTCAAATCGAAAGATGGTGGATTTGTGACTTTTGGAAACAACAGCAAAGAGAAAAACATAGGAATTTGATATATCGGTAAAATTCCTTCCCATTCGATTGAAAGTATTTTGCTTGTTGATAGTTTCACACATAACCTTTTTAGCATAAGCTAACTTTGTGACTGTGGAGCCCCATCCTCCGGGCGTGTCAAAATATACATAAATATAAATAAAGGGATATTCTAGCCATTCATTCATATTTACGTACGTTAGTTATTACATCATAAACGAGTTCTGAACCATTGAAAGTACTTAACTATTACAGTTCACCAAAAAATTTCAAAAATTACACAAAGCACGTGAGAACTGAACATAAGAACGAAATCAGAGGCCTCGACTCCTCAGAACGCATCAATGGGATCCACGTGCTCTTGGAACTCACCCTATTCTTCAAACTCTTCTTCTCCCTCTGGGACGACTTCCTCTAAGAACTCTTCCATACTTGTAACACGAATGCCATGATCTAAGACCCAGAAGCAAAATACTCTAACCTTCTAACTAATCTCACGGCACAAAATTTACCACAACACATACCATATAACACCTAGTACAGTTTATAGTCAAGGAGATAGAAAAATTTATGGCAGGATAGCAGATAAGTCAATAAATATGCATGTATGAAATGCAGATGCCCAACCCAACATTCATTTGAAATAAATATAGGAGTTCCACTTTGGGACTTATTAGTATTGCCTGCAGGGACTTATCATCATTGCCGCCTCAGGAACTTATTGTCGTTGCCATGATTGGACTTATTACCACTTTCGCCCGCCTTAGGGACTTATTGTCATTGTCGTGATAGAACTTATTACCATTGTCACCTCAGGGACTTATTGTCATTGCCGTGATGAAATTTATTACCATTGCCTTTCATTGCACCAGGAATTTATTGTCATTGCCATATATTGCTTTAGGGACTTATTGTCATTGCCGTAAAGAGACTTATTGTTGTTGCCTTTCATTTTAAGACCAAGATGCTCGCTTGGTATCAACCCAAAGTCTAAGTTACAATAACCAGAGTGCTAGCGACAAACTCATGGTGCCCAATAATATTCGTAAACCATTTCAAATACCAAGGACGCACCCAAGGTGTGTAAACCAAAATCACTTCAAACACCGGGAACGCACCCAGGGTGTATAAGCCAAAATATTTTCAAAAATAGCAACCAGGGATGCCCTAGACTTAGAATCAAGTACAACAATCTCAATACAGCCCATCCCAACAACGGTTTGCACAGATGGACTCTAACATGCCAAGATGCAAATGACAATACTCATGATGTGTACCATTAATCTCAAGTGCAATAATTTATAGCATGGCATTAACATGGCAAGATTCATGGTATAACGCGCAATGCATAAGGTACAAGTATGTAAAGTACAAGCTAAAATTCTCAAGATATGACTCAACATTATAGCATGAGTTCTAAATTGTTATACATTCTCTTAAAAACACTAATCAACTAATTCAAGTCGATCATCATACAAAGACACAGGTCTCATAGTAAGGGTACTCAATTTCACACTTAGCAAATTTTAAGGCCAAAAATTAATTATTAAATTAAAAGGAGCCGACAAGGTTTTAGGATATGTAGACATGGAATCAAGATATGATTTTTATACACCATTTAGATAAAAATATTTTCTACAACTCTCATGTTTAACACTTAGGCCAAAACCTAAGGCAAAAGGGTGAACAAAACATTCTAATTAAAAACGGTTCAACACCTTTCTCAAGATTTCACCAAAAATATGCTTATGTCGGTCTCAGTTTTGGGGTATCATATCAAGTCCAAATGAGTCCATTTTCTTATTATGTTCAATTTAAACAAGTTCCCTACAAGTTTCATGTTTAGTACTAAGGGTAATTGTTTGAAACAAGTTAGATTTTTTGGCCATTTTAGAAAATAGGTTCTGTCAGCCGCTAAAACTCACCAGAGCTGATTTTGGAAAGAGGGTTTGAAATAGTTTTGGGGTGTCATCCCGATGCTTTAAGGTCTAATTTTTGGGCACCAAGTACTTCACTATGTTAGCTACAATATTTATATATACCACTTTTGGAATAGGTCACTAAACATAGGGGTTTTGGGCTACACAAAAATAGGTGACAGAAGTGTCCCTTGAGGGCCAAAACTCAATAGAGACTTTCAAAGGGATTTTAACCTATCAAAACTCAATATTTTGTGCTCATTTTTGGTTGGTAGATAGATATACATGTTATCGAAAACTTTCATGTTGTGACAAAAGTTCGGATCTCACTTTAAACAGGGGTTTCTAAGTAGGTAATGTTGACTAGTCAGAAAATTACACACTTTGGTAAAATTGCAATATCTTGAGTTCTCGTTATGAAAATGAGTTGAAACCAACTTTGGATAAAAGACAATACAAAACTATAAATTTGGACATAAATAACATGGTTAGATAAATTTTTTACAATGAGTTATGGTGTTTCAAATCTCATGGCAGAAACATCAAAGTTCTCAAAAATTAAGCCTCTTAGGGTTCAAGTCTTCTACTTATGTCATGTCAAGTTTTTGTTCAATTTTGTTGCATGCTTGTGTTTTAGACGTTAATATCAAGGCTCCATCACACTTAGAGGTCATCAAACTCAAACATTACAACACACAATAACATCTCATATTATTTATAAACATAACAACCCCTAATTTCAAACTACGACGCCTTTTCGGTTTGATTTCGATTCTCGATTCTTAGAGTGTTTAAAGGGATGTGTTGGAGGATATTTTGAGGGATATTAGACACAAGATTTATAGGTTTTACTTACTTGTTTATAGGGCTCAAGGGTTGTAGGATGGAAGCACTTAGCTTTAGGAAAACACCTCTTGCTTCTCCTTGGCTCCTTATTCTTCTTCTCCTTCTTTTTTCCCCTCAAACTTGTATAATACTTCAAGAACACTTAAATTTGATTTTCTCTCTCTATATGGACGAATAATGAAGGGGAGAGGGAGGTTGTTTGGCTTGGTTTATATAGGAGAAGGTTAGGGAACACGGAGGAAACAAGAATCATTTCATTTTAGTCCTTCTCTTGTTTCATCACATGGGTTCACATGGGTTTGAGTTGACACGGTGCAACTTTTGAGGGAGACACATCATATTTGGGAAAGATAAATACATCTAGGGGGTTTTTTAGGGGACAAAAAATTGACCCCACATCAATCAAGGGGTTTTGCATTGGTTTGCGTGTCTTTTTGTGTAAGAAAATGCATTAAAAGTTAATTTGATATATCTTTTTAGCTTATATTCTTACTGAGACCTATTATTTTAGTATATTTATGAGAAATATAGTATTTTAATGTATTATCATAGTTTTTATAGCAATTGATTAAATAGATGTAGTCTTTTAAGTCAAATTAAGCTATTTTGCCAATCTATGACTTTTTGACTTATTTTGTTGTGTATGAACTTCAGTAATGATTTTTTTGCTTTTGTTAAACTATAACACTATATTATTATGTATATTACTTGTTCAACAAGTATTGAATCATCAAAATACTTAATTTAATACATTTTTCATCATTTTAAGCTTAAAAATAAAGCAAAAAGTCACTTTTTGACACACTTTCCAAGGTGGTCGGCCACTAAGGGGTATTTTTGTCATTTTCGATGTTATTTTGTGTTTTATACTTAATTATACTTAAATCCATGATTTAGTATATCCTTGAGTCAAATTTTAAATTTTTATGATTTTTTGCTGTACTATGGGCAAATGGTAATTTTACCCTATTTATGAGGGTTTTTTATTATTAACTTATTATTTTATGGTATTTACTTTATTTAAAATGTTAGGAGACTCTTCGGGTGCTTAGGTTTTGTTGCCTGAGTTTTGGACTTTTTTGGGGTTTCGATTCGAATTAGGGTTTTGAATTTCTTCTGTGTTCTATAGTTTCGTGGACTATTCGTTACTAACACTTAGGATTTGGGATGGGTCTTTAGAAGGGTCGTTATCAACCGGGTTGTTACAACTAGGGTCTATACCGGGTCGTTACAAACTATCCTCCTTAAACAAATTTCGTCCCCAAAATCTCGCCCCGTACTTCATCGTATGGAATGTTAAAATAATTTACTATCATTGTGCCTTCTCGTTCTCCAAAATTGTGTCCTATTTACTTAAGTTGTTCTTTATTGCGAGTGTGGATAAAGTCGAGCCCATATGTTTAGCACTTAGAGTAAAAGCTGTCTTGTCCTACTTAACGTCTTAAACTAATTACTACCAAATCTTCAAGCATCATATCACATAACCAGCTACTCCCAAAAAGTTCGTGTCTCTGTCACGTTGGTTAGCCTCTTCCCGTTAACTGCTACTTCTACTTCTGTTGGGTCCACGTGAATTTTTTCTCTAGATATAATATCATCTAAAAACATCACTCGGTCCAACTAAAAGTCACACTTACCAAGGTTTATATACAACTTGTGTTTTCTCAGGACCTACAAAGAATCTTCAAATGTTTCTTGCGTTCCTCTTTACTCCGAGAATATAACTGAACATCGTTTATCAACACAATTACAAATTGGTCTTAGAAAGCTTCTGAACACTCGATCTATCAGGCCCATAAACACAGCAGGTACATTTATTAACCCGAAAGGCATCACCATAATTTCATAATGCTCGTAACGAGTTCTAAAGGCAGTCTTGGGTATATTTGACTCGCACTTTTTATTTATGGTATTATGACCCCTGTCTATCATTGAGAACACGTTGACTCCAAAACACAACTTACATTGAGTACGACTTTCATAACTGATCATATGTCCCTAAACTAGCCCACCACTAAAACTGATTCAAACATTCTCTACTTCTGTCTAGAAAGACTATCACTCTACCGAAAACTAGCTCATTTCCATATTCAAACATATATCAAAGACTACTTCTCGATCGACTAACGACTACTCACTCGAAATCACATCACCACTTTGTGTTGAACTACTCTATCCTTACTACCATTAAGACTAATATCACCACTTGAACCTAATAAGTAACTAGGGATAAATATACCGCATAGACTAAACGCTCCCCAAGTATATGCTTACTCATATGAATCTAATCACAACCTCGTCACATATTTTCTTCACGTATGTACTATCCACTCTACAATCCTTTAACTGAACAGTATTAACTCCTGATTATAAAGTCTCTTATCATCATCACTCAATCCCTT
>JAOTRH010000026.1:12034404-12061375 GCA_034768845.1 Heliamphora exappendiculata | reverse complement strand
ATGTGCATGACCTTAGGCCCAGGGTGACTCCACCATACAGGATGTGGGGGTCAATGAACCCCATTAAAAAAATTATTATTATTATAGTATATTTTTAAATTGGGGTATAATTAACCCTATTAGAAATATATAATTGTATCCCATGATAATTTAAAAATACTACAAGTAATCTCAAAAATATCGCACTAATTTATTTTTTTCAGTATTTATATTTCAAATACGGATGATAATATGATATATTCTTAGTTTTTAAAAGGCCACGATAGAAAATTTCACAAACTATAAATTTATGTCTTGTTTGGCAACCTGACTTTAAGTTAGGATTTTTTGCTTAAAATCGCTTTAAGTTAAATAAAAAAAAAAATCACTTTTTGAATCAAATGGGTGATTTTAAGCCAAAAAATAATAGCAAAATTTTTTAGCTTAAAGTGGCTTTAAGTAAAAAAAAATTTAAGTCATAGAAAAGTTATAATTTTAAAAAAAAAATTTCTATAATTTTTTATTCAATATAGATCTTGTTTAATAGATTTTGACGAGTAAACTTTATTTTTTTTATAAAAAATAGATGTGTATAATAAAAATTATTATATTTTAAAAATATATATAAAATTATTTTACGTTAAAAAAAAAGAAAGGCTAAAAGCTTTTGAATTCTCGAACAAAGTTTTTTTGGCATTTTTGATTTTAAGCAAAAAGCAAAAAATCAGGCTTTAAGCCTTTTGTCAAGCGAAGGCTTAATTACGCCACTATCATTGAGTTATTATTCTACACTATTATACACATATAACTTCAAGAGCTTAAAAATCATTTTACAGAGTTAAATACAAAATTATTTATTTATATAGTCTGATTCAATAATTGCTTTGTTGCATATATTAAAAATAAAATATTTAATATTATTAATAAATAAATTATTATATACCGATCTTAAAATATAAAATCTCGTTGTATACAGTTGTAGAAGTTTATGTATATTTTTTGTCAAAATAATAGTACGATTATATTCAAAAGATATTGTACTTATTAATTTAAATATTTAATTTAATTTGTATTATACTGATTATAGATAATTAATTATTATTTATTATAGAAATTATTATCTTATCATTTTTAAATGACCATATGAAAAAAAATTTCTCAAGTCGCCACGCTTAGGCCATAATTATGAATTTAAGTTGTTTCCTAACTCTTGCACCGCGACTTGCACATTTACACTGTTGGACATCATAACTCACAACTGACAAGTGAATCGCTTCGGCTTCGCCATCGCCGGTTCAAACCTTTAGCTCGTTTTGAGTTGTTTAACTGTTTGAGGTAGCACTAATCGGACCTTCAACTAATCGATTTTAGGTGATTTTTATTTTGTTGATAAATACATGTTTTGTTTCAACTATTCCGTATTTGTTCTTCATTTATTTAATCTGTGTCTAGGTTTTATTTATATTATGCATTCAATATTTATTTTTATATACATGATTATTATATAATTTGAGTATCACTTTTTGGCATTCATACTATACTAGTAATTTGTGGTCAAAATTGCTAGATTTATAGTATTTAAGTGATTATTTGTTACTATTAGTTTAACATTTTTGTTTTATTTTGATATTAAAGTTTTTCAATTTGTTGCTATTATTTTGGTTATAAATTGGATAGTGGTTAAATGTGAAGTAATAAAACAATCTATATTTTTTTTTAAATATTTGTAATATTTTTTCTTAAAATTTGTGAGTATTAAAAATTTTAAGTCCTCATTTTAAATATTTGCCTATGACCCCCTATTAGTGATGGCCAGCCTGCAATAAAAAAAAAAATATTTACGGAAATGCTATTGAGCCACAAGAGTCACGGTGCGCCTATATGAATGATGAATAAATAAAAACATCCATGCAAATTTGGTATTAAAAAAATAAATAAATAATAAGATTTCATGTACATTGCACCAAAAATTGGGAAGAATGAAGATAATTTTTGTTTCAAATGTTTTCCTAATGTTTTCGAGTTCTTACTTACTCAGTCATTTATACTCAGCTATACATGAAGAGAGCACCATTTTATTGGTTTCGTGCATTTTCTTAATGTTTTCACGTTTCCTATGTCCCATATTGACTAAAATAAGAAATGTTTACAAGGGTGAATTATATCAACGATTTGAATCATTTGGGCTCCAATTGTTTTGATTAAAAAAATATTTTTTATATTCTCTTGTGTTTGGTACATCGAAAATTAAAAGTTAAAAAATTTTTTTTTTCAAGTCAATAAAAAATAAGTTGATTTTTGATGAAATATAGTTTTTTATTTTTTATAGCAGAAAATATTTTTTACCTTTACCATCCCACTGTTAGAGTTGTATATTGAAAAATTATGAATTTATTTAGTTTTAGTATTTAATTTTATATTTTAATAAAATTAATTTTCTATTTTATGAAAATTTTAATGAGCCATGTATGCAATATTATTTATTTAATGTTATGCGTGAATATCTTTTATTATGTACAGTATTTAATCTCGAGTGTAGAATACAAGTATTTATTTATAGGTTCTTGTAGAATACAAGTATTTATTTATAGTTTAGATAAAAATGGACATACCATCGGTATGACTGTAGTATAGAGTTTTAGTAGGCCTGTCTTGATTACGGGAAATAAATAATAGTGTCGTCTATTATTTTGACACTTTGTAGTAGTACACTTTGTGTGTATTAAATGTGACACATTGAAATAATTAATTTTATACTGAGTACATAAATTAATTCACACATAAAATTATTATGAGAGTGCTTATACTCTTAATTCTAAAATAATTATTATTTGCATATTTTAATATTCATTATTTTGATTTATTAAAGGGTTTGATCTTATATGGATTTATATTTTCGGTGAGTTGGATAGCGGTATTAATTATATGGTGAATATTAATTATTGACAGAATTCACGTTTCGATAGTTCGGGATTGACGATACCCCCTTAAAAAAGTTTATAACTTTTGACCGGATTAAACCATGTAGGTGGAATTGATTATTCAGCAGTCAGATAAATTAAGCAAAAAAATTAAAGAAATTTAAATATGCCGATTAAATTAAATTGTCAGTAATTAAATTTAATTAACGAGTATCGAAAATTTTAACGTGAGAATATGAGTTAAGTATTTAATAATTTGAGCTCAATGCAAGTTGGTCTTGAGATTATAACTTAGAGTGCAGTTACAATTCTTTAGTGTTGTGAGTTGTAATTTAGTGTTTTATGAAAAATGTAGAAACTGCTGCAAAATTTTCATAATTACAGATACCGCTGAGAGGTTTGTATAATTGTAAAAACAGCTGGATACGTATCTGAATTACACTAGAAATCTATGTCATAATTACTCCACAAGTCCCTGCTGTAACCCTATAAATATGCGGGTAAACTAAACCAAATTCATAACTCGTCTTCAAGACTAAGGTTGACTAGGTTCTGTCGGTACCAGTTCTCGAATAATCATAACCCACACTACGTTCGAGAATCTCATCAGGGAATATAGTAGAAGGTCTAACTTGAGTTTCAACTCAGAATCAAAAGTTCGTAGTTGGAGAATCGAAAGAAAAGATATTCATCTAAATTAACTATGATGACACAGGTTTTTTTTGATCGTTTGACATCAAAAAGTTTTATTTGGAGCCCGTTTCGGCGATTACTAGTCAAGTTATTTAAAAAAAAAACTGTTTATAAAATCAATGATCTTGACAGTTTGCCTATAACAATTGGTATCAGAGTCGTTTCGATTTTTGTTTGCAATTTATCGAGTGGTCGGGTAGATTTAGAATTGTGCTAATTTTATTTTGTAAGCATTCTAATCCTGATTTTATTATAATTTTTTTATTTATATTTGATTGAATAGTTTGAATGATGATTTAATTATTTTTAATCACGAAAGTTAATCGTGATAGTTTAAGTTTTTTTTAAATCGAATGTGAGACTACGAGACATAAGTTTTGATGTAAAAACTATATGTTCTTTAATTTTTTTTTCTAATTTATTTCAAAGAAAAATAAGAACATGTTTGAAGGTTCGAAGAACATAAAGAACAGGCAGTGGCACTAGCGGTGGTTTCAAGATTTACCGGCCACGGATCGTGGTAGTTTTTTCAAAGTTTTTTGACAAGTTTTCTAGTAGTTTTTTCTGTAGTTTTTAGGCTAAAAAACAGTATCAAAACAAGTCCCAAAATACACAAAAAAATCAGCACAAAAATAACCCACTGGCGGCACCACCGACGGTGGTTTGAGGCCATTTTTCGATAGTTTTTTGCAATATTTTCGAGATTTGATTTTAAGCAGGTCTTTAGGTATAAAATAGTAGTAAAATACTACTAAAAAATTCCTTTGGGACTGTTTTTGAGGCCTTTTGAAACTATTTTGAAGCATTCTTTGAAGCAACATGTTGCTAGATATAAGTGCTATTTTTTAGAAAAAAAACGAGAGCCAAAACTACCATGGGAAAAGCCCAAATAGGTGGCGGCCAGGCAGCTGCTGTTCAATGGCTGTTTTATGGGCTGTTTTCGTTCTGATTGTTTAATAGAAAAATAGTATTTTTCGAGAGCTATTTTTTTAAAAAAACATCGTTGAAAATGAAGTTCGAGAGTAGCGGCAAAAAGTCACCTGAAGTTGGCGGCATTAGACAGCGTCGGTGGCCAGCGGTGGTGGTGACTGGTCCGGCACTGTTTTGATCATGTTTTCTAATATGTTCAAGACTCGACAGTGTTATATTTGTATATCTCTACAAATCAAAGAATACTAATGCAATGTGGATGCCATAGGCTAATTCAGAATATGATTGAATCATTATAGCTTATCTTTGAACATGAGACTGAAACTCATCAAAGTTTCTATTCGATCATAAAATTAAAATATATACATATCTTACATTTATATATTTCTTTTAAACCGCGTGGATGATTTATATTTATTTTATTTATTACTGTTAATTTAATTAATTCAAAAAATTCAGTTTTCATTAAATATTTTGTAAAGAAAAATAAAATAAAGTTTTATTTAATTACTTTTTGTAATTAAATAAAAAAAATTAGATATTTTATTTTTTTATAAAATATCACGTTTAAGATATTTTTTATTAAATCGGATATATTAGAAAAACGTAAAAATTAATTTCAAATTTTGAATTAATTAATTAATTAAATATTTAATCTAAATAAATTATTATTTTTGAAAAATATGTAACATAAAATAAAATAATTAAATGCCTTTAATCACTATCTTAACTGAATGCTAAAAAAATTATGCATTTATCGAATTTTATTTGTTACGCATTAAAATATGAAAAGTTAGTTTGGCAAATCGAAATATTTAGAATCGTGTACACGAAAAGAAGTTTTGGACTCTTTCAGAATGTGTGGTTTTTAAAATTAATAAATTTATTTTAATTAAACGAATTTTTATAACCCTCAAAAATATTTTAAAAATCTAAGTAGGAGAGAGAATTTATTCACAGATAAATTATGCGATTTTCATCACTAGTTTGTAAGCGATATAATTAAATCCTGCGTGTTGAAAATAAGGATTTTCTCCTAATTGGACAGATTAATTGCGGTATCGCTAGTACAAATTTTTTTTAGGAATAATTCTGAATAATTCTTAGTGTGAATCACTTCTCCAACTGAAGGGTTTATTGCGAAGTGATTGATTTGGAATTAGATGATGGTTAATAATTAGCTGTAAATAAACAGTATTCTCTCTATTTGACTCACTGTTATTATTTACTGGACCGAAACTATATAAGTTATTTAATTTTACTTACCAGGATCAGTTGTCTAAATAGTAAAATTAATAGGAATTGATCTGTCTAGACAGACGATGGAGAGTAGACGTCTTCCCATCGAGACATGCTATTCACAAGGTATTAGGTTACAGGCAAATTTTTTTTAAAATGGTGGAGAGAACCACATTAAAATAAATTCAAAGTTTTTCTCGTTATAATTAACTGTTATTTTTAATTATGTGATTATCAGGATTAAAATGGCTTTAATGCAGCTTCAATACTTAACGAAAATGAACTTACGAGACCAAACCACATTGACTGAAAAAGAAAATTGAACATTGTCTTAACAGTTGAGGACTATAAGTTTGTAGTAACTAACATTTGTCCACTAGTACCTGATGAGGAAGCGACTGAACAGGAAATTCAAGCCCATCAAAAGTGGCAGAAAGCTGATCAGATGGCTCGCTGTTACATTTTGGCTTCTATGTCAAATGTTTTATAGTATTTGCATCAGTATATCCTCAGTGCGTATGACATGATTATGAATCTCAAAAAAATATTTAGGATCAAAATCGTGCTGCTAGGCAGGTGGCCATGAAGTCTCTTATAAATGCAGCATAGATGAAGACACCCCAATTAGGAATTATGTTCTGAAGATGATCAGTCTTCTAATTGAATTGGAGATCGTAGGAGCTAAAATTGATGAGAAAATCTAACTCGATATTATACTCCAGTCACTACCTAATAACTTTAAGCAGTTTTACCTGAACTATACCATGAATAAGCTCAGCTTTTCATTGGAAAAAATTCTTAAAAAACTTTAAGCAAACGAGAGTGTTCTTAAGATGTCAGGTTCTGTGTATGTGGCTGAAAAATGTTCTTTTTCTAAGCCGAAAGGTACGAAGAAGAAAAAATTTAAAAATAGGGTGGCACATGTCCAAAAACAGTTAAGGAACCAAAAACTGGTGTGAAGAAATCGAGAGTCAAGTGCTATCACTGTAACTAGTTTGAGCATTGAAAAAAGCAGTGTTCGATTTTTCTCAGTAAGCAAAACAAAGCAGGTAATTTCTGTTCACTGGTGGTTGAAACATGTTTAGCGGTGTTTTCTATAGGTACCTAATGTGTAGATACGGGAGCCACTAATTATGTCTGCAATTCTTTGAAGAGGTTCAAAAAAATCAGGCAACTTAATGATGGGAAAACATACATACATATGGGCAATAATACAAGAGTGGCAGCAGTTGCAGTAGAAAATATCACTTTCAGTTTTATTGGAGATAGAATTTTACTTTTAAAAGATTATTTTTATGTACTTTCGATTAGAAAAAATTTAATTTCGATTTCTAGTTTAATAAAGAGCAAATATTCTGTTCATTTTAATGACTCTGTGATTGTTAAGAAAAATAAACATTTTATCTGTTCTGGTATATTGGTAGATGATCTATATGTTGTATCTTCTATCTCTCTTATCCTGCAATTAACTGAATTGAATAACACATCTAATTTACCATATAAGAGAATGTTTCCTTGTTTAATAAACTAAATATTTCTTTGGCACTTACGCTTGGGTCATATAAATCTAAAAAGAATAAACAGATTGGTAGAAGATGGACCTTTGAGTTCATTAGAAGTGGAGACACTTTCAATCTGTGAATCTTGCTTAGAGGTTAAGATGACCAAGATTCCTTTTTTGGCTAAAGACTACAAAGCTAAAGAACTGTTGGAACAGGTTCATTATGATGTGTGTGGATCTATGACAATCCAGGTTAGAAGTGATTTTGAGTGCTTTGTCAGTTTCATTGATGACTACTTAAGGTATGAATACATTTACCTGATACACCGTAAATCAGAATGCTTTCAGAAATTATGAATACATTTACCTGATGTACCGTAAATCAGAATGCTTTCATAAATTCAAAAAATTCAAGATAGATGCGGAGAAGTGTCTGGGTAAAAGTATTAAATCGCTACGATCCGATCGTGATGGGGAGTACCTCTTTGGAGAGTTTAGGGACTACTTATCACTAGATGGGATTATATCCCAGTTAACTGTATTAGGCACTCCGCAGAAAAATAGTGTAGCAGAAAGAATGAATATAAATCTTAAAGAGATAGTAAGGTCCATGATGAGTTATTCAAGATTATCAAATTCATTTTTGGGACTTGCATTACAGACAGCGACTTACATTCTAAACTTAGTTCCTTCTAAGTCAATACTATCTACTATCACAGAATTGTGGATTAGACATAAGACTAGTCTGAAACATATTCGAATTTAGGGGTGTCCAGCACATATGCTAAAAGAAAACACAGGTAAGTTAGAACCGAGAACATAAGTCTATTTTTTGTGGGGTATCACAAGGGAATGAATTGTGGTCTATTTTATAATCATAAGGATCCGAAGGTCATTGTTAGCACCAATGCTCGATTTTTAGAAGAGGATTATATTATGAACCATAGTCCCAATAGTGGAATTGTTTTGAAAGAAATAGTAGTAGAACGGAAGAGAAATCACAAGTTACTGATATCTCATTTCATCGTCGTAGTAGGAGGATTATCGGAATAGGTGCAAATCATGAACATGGTCATGGTGCATAGGATTCAGATTCTGCACAACGCGTTACTGCTAGTACACAGACACAGGTAGTGGCTCGTTGTAGTGAAAAGATTGTTCATCAACCTGATCGGTATATGTTATTGGGAGAGTCTTTTGATAAGATCCCGACAAAACTGAATATCGAATTCTATAACCACAATGAACCACTTCAAGACAAAGATGCAGATCTTTGGCAAAAGGTTATAAATTTAGAGATGGAATCTATGTATTCTAATAAGGTCTGGAAACTTATAGAACCACCCGATGGGATCAAACTCATTGGATGCAAGTTGATCTACAAGAGAAAGAGAGGAGCAGACGGAAAGGATGAAACCTTCAAAGCTAGGGTTGTTGGAAAAGGATGAAACCTTAAGTCTATCTGAATTCTTTTATCTATTGCTACTTATTTCGATTATAAAATTTAGAAAATTGATGTCAAGGCAGCTTTTCTTAACGAAAATCTTGACAAGTGTATCTATATGGTACAACCAGATGGTTTCATAGCAAAGGACCAAGAGCACATGTTGTGCAAGCTTAAGAGCCATTTATGAACTTAAACAGGTATCAAGGTTTTGGAATACTTGGTTTAATCAAGTCATAAAGTCTTATGATTTTGATTAGAGTCCCGTGTGTACAAGAAACGTGACGAAAGCGTGGTGGTCTTTTTAGTACTTTATGTAGATGATATATTGCTCATCGAAAATGATATGAGAGCATTATCTATGGTAAGAGTATAGTTATTTAGACAGTTTGATATGAAAGATTTGGAAGAAGCCAGTTACATCATAGGGATCAAGTTTGTGCAAGATCAAGAACAAAAAATATTGGGCTTATCACAAGCAAAGTATATTGATGATATTCTTGCTCATTTTAGCATGCAGGATTTCAAGAAAAAATTTCTCTTTTTCAGGCATGAAATCACTATATCCAAGAATTAGTATCTTAAGACACATGATGAGATAGAGAAGATGAAGGCGGTTCCTTATACTTCGGTAGTAGAAAGCCTAATGTATGTTGTGCTTTGCACTAGATTCGACATTTGCTTTGCCGTTGGCATGGTTAGCAGATATCAGTCTAACCTAGGACATGAGTATTGAACTGCGGTAAAAAATATAATAAAGTACCTAAAAATGATAAAGAATTATATGTTGATTTACCAGACAGATAGTCTAACACCTTTAAGGTACACAGACTCGAATTTTCAGTCAGACAAAAATTCTTGTAAGTCAACCTCAGGAAATGTGTTTTCCTTAGGAGGTGGAGCTATTAGTTGGAGGAGTATCAAGCAATCCTGCATTGTTGATTCCATAATGGAGGTTGAGTACGTGGCAGTTTCTGAAGCAGCCAAGGAAGTCGTTGGACTCAGGAACTTCCTGTTAGATCTAGACGTGGTCTCTTCAGTTCAGTCTTCTATTACACTTTATTATGACAATAGCAGAGCTTACAAACTTGAAGGAACCAAGATTCCATAAGAAAGAAAAGTACATTGAGCGTAAGTATCACCTAATATAAG
The DNA here is from genome assembly GCA_034768845.1 of Heliamphora exappendiculata. NCBI lineage: Eukaryota > Viridiplantae > Streptophyta > Magnoliopsida > Ericales > Sarraceniaceae > Heliamphora > Heliamphora exappendiculata. Next base: position 12,051,516 of record JAOTRH010000026.1, on the reverse strand, counting down.
AAATTGTACAGAGAGACGTTGCTGTGACCAAAATTGTATCAGGAGACAACCTTACTGATCATTTTATAAAGAGTTTATTGGCTAAGACTTTTGATAGTCATGTAGAGGACATGCGAGTCAGATATATGGTAGCATAATTTTGAGTATAAGTGGGAGATTGCTAGAGTTGTATACTGAAAACTATGAATTTATTTAGTTTTTGTATTTAATTTTATTTTTTAATAAAATTAATTTTTATTTTATGAGAACTTTAATAAGAAATGTATGAAATATCATTTCTTTAATGTTATACATGGATATCATTTATTCTGTACAATATTTAATCTGTTGTGTAGAGTACGAATTTCACACAGAAGACCAGATTATAAGTTCTTGCAGAATATAAGTATTTGTTCACAATTTATATAAAAATATATTATTTTTTTAATGTTATGCATGCATGCCCTTTATTATGCACAGTATTTAATCTGGTGTGTAAAGTACGGCTTGCACATAGAAGACCAGATTATAGGTTCTTGCAAAATATAAGTATTTGTTTATAGTTTAAATGAAAATGAACATACCATCGATACGACTATAGCACAGAGTTTTAGTATGTTTGTCTTGGCTAGGAGAATAGATAATAGCATCGTATATTGTTCCGACTCTCTGTAGTAGTACACTTTATGTGTATTGAACGAGACACATTAGAGTTATTAATTTTATACTGATTATATAAATTAATTCACAACTAACGTTATTATGAGAGTGTTTATACTCTTAATCCTGAAATAATTATCATTTGCGTATATTTAATATTCTTTGTTTTGATTCATTAGAGGGTACGATCTTATATGAGTCTATATTTTTGGTGAGTTGGATAGCGGCATTAATTATATAGTGAATGTTAATTATTGATGGAATTCATGTTTCGATAGTTCGGGATTGACGATACCCCTTTAAGAAAATTTATAAATTTTAACCGTGCCAAATCTTGTAGGTGAATTTGATTAATTGGTATTTAGATAAATTAAGTGGAAGGACTTATGAAATTTAAAGATACCAATTAAATTAAATTGTCAGTAATTAAATTTAATTTGCGGCTATCGAAAATCTTAACGTGGGGAGATGAGCTAAGTATTTAATAACATGAATTCAATGCAAGTTGGTATTGAGATTACGGTTTAAAGTGCAATTACAATTCTTTAGTGGTGTGAACTGTAATTTAGTATTTTATAAAAATTACAGAAATCGTTGCAAGATTTTCATAATTACAGATACCGCCGAGAGGTTTGCATAATTGCATAAACTACTGGATACGTGTATGGGTTACACTAGAAGTCTATATCATAATTACTCAATAGGTTTCTATTGTAGCCCTATAAATATGCGGATAGGTTAAACCAAATTCATAACTCGTGTTGTGGAGACCCAATGTATTTTTAATTAATTAATTAGTTTAACATAATTAAATTCGTAGAAATGATTTTGCAAGGCAACAATGGACGTGTGGATACCCCAAGGCATTTTATTATGATGGGTCCTATGTATTTTGGGGATAATAATAATTAACTAAAGTTTGTTTAAAATATAGAGCTTTCTAGAAAGAAAAATTCTAGACACGAAAAAAGAGAGGGATATTTTTATCTCAGCCGAAGTTGAGATGTTACAATCGAAGCTTCAGGCGAGGGAGAGGGAGAGGCGAACCTAGAGAGAGACCTGAGAAAGAAGGGAAAAGAAGTAAAATAAAGAAGGTTGAGAGGTTTCTCAAACCCTCTGTTAAAGATACAAATGGCATGACTCTAGCACTCCTTCCAAAAACCATGACCATCACCGTGCGATCTCTCGTTTCGTGCCACTGAAACCATCCAACTTTGCTGCTACTGTCATCCACGGCGCCGCCGACCACTACCCTGTTACCGACCTTCTCTATTTTTGTTTCTCACACACTCTCTGACGCCGTTTCTACTTCTCTCTTACTGTTCTTCTGCACCGCGCATCTTTCGCGCCATTTTTCCTCTACGGCTTCTCCTCCTTCAATTTAAGTCCAAATTTGTGTGTTATATAGGTTAATTCTTCTATTAATTCTTCATTTGCTTCAAGGAATGAGGGATCAATGCAAAGAATTAACAAATTAAATCCTAAAATTCCAATCCCAAGTCTCGGTGGCAAACTCTATTTTCTCTTTTGCTAGATTTTTTTTCTCCCCTTCTTTGATTCATTGGGTCTTCTTCGATTCTTGGAAAACAAATTGGAGGCTACGAGGGTAAGATTTAAGGCCACATAGCAAGGCTCTCGATTTGAAGCTTCAAGGGGAGAAATCCCAATTTGCTAAAAAATCCTAGGTGGCAAGATTAGGTGGTTTTCGAAGGTCTAGAGGCTCAATTAGGTAGGATTCAGACTAAATCTTAAGTGAATTGCAATGATTTGTGTTGAATTTTTTATATGATTTCTTGAAAATCTCAATTTTGATTGAAACGTTAATGGTTTAAGATTTAAATTTTTCGACCAGAAAGGTTAAAATCGAGAAATAAGCTATGATGAGAACTTAGTATGATTATGGATTAAATGGAATGAGGAACTCACTTTTTGTATTAGAATGAGATTCAATGTATCAAGTTTCAACTTTGTGAAACTGGTGTTGATCGTCTAACTTACATCAAAATTTGAAGAATGGATCCTCAACACAGGGAAGCTATGGTCAAAATTGAATAAAAAAATAATAAAAAAATAAAAAAAATAAAAAAAGTAAAATGTATATGATTAGAACAACCTAAACTGATAGTCAGTGTTGATGAGTTAAATTGATGGCACTTAGGAACATTCACGAGTTTCTAATTAGCTTTTATGTTAAATAGTTTGACTAAGTGAAATTGGATAAATTACGGGAAATGAAATTCATGAACGTTCATCTGAATTGGAAATTGTATGACTTACAAACTTGAAATTTGAATTCATAATTAGAAATGAATGAATGGAAGTTAGTCAATGGAGAAAACGTGTTAGATTTATATTTGAAAAGTTTGGAAAAAAATAAAAGAATTCTATACATACCTTGAACTTGCATTTTGGAGTAATGTAATAAATTGAGCTTTGTAATTGGATAACTCATGAAATGATAAATTGAATTTTTTTTCTAAACTAGTTAAGATAAAGAGTAACGAATAATGAATTATTGCTATGTTAATGGCAATAAAGGAATGAGTGACAAAAAAGAGGAATGAATTGAAATGTATAAAGTGAGGAAAACATGTTGTGTTACATTTGGGGACTATCATTGTTAAATTGGATAGAGGTGACCGTTCTATGACTTGAAAAATGTGAAATGAGAAAATACATGTGAAATCAATGAACTGGATATACTTATATATAAATTGTGTTTATTGATAATGCGAAAGTATATGGTTTGAAATTGGATTAGGGAGATGGACTCCCGGTGGATTAATGTATACTGATATGGTTAATCAAATATTGAACCGAAAATGGCCTGGTGTCGGGTCGCCTTCCGGAGTGTTCCTTCGAGAAACTAAAAATGGCTTGGTGTCGGGTCGCCTCCCGGGGTGTTCTTTCGAAAAACCGAAAATGGCTTAGTATCAGGTCGCCTCCCAAGGTGTTCATTTGCAAAATCAAAAATGGCTGAGGATGTGAATAAGTTGGGCTTGAACAGCTCAACGGTGAAAGACCAAAAACTTGTGCAAGCTGGGTACCATGTTTCCTTGGGCTAATCCCCGTAAAACAGATTTGGGTACCGTGTTCCTCGGCTGAGGTCCGTAAAATGGGTATTGTCGTGGTGAGTTATAGAGCTATCTATTACCCAATGATTTCGCGTAGCCTTTTGGAAAATAGGGAGAGATTTCTATAAGCTGCACCCGACATTGATATTTGATGATTGTAGTGGTGAGTTATAAAGCCATCTATTATCCAATGATTTCGTGTAGCCTATTGGGGGAATAAGGAGGAATTTCTATAAGCTACACCCTATGTTGGTTCAGTATTTTGATTAATGAAATGAAAATAAAATGTGCAAAAATAATAATAATTAGAGAATGGGAAAGAAAGTTAATGATTATATAATAGGTACGAGATGAGTTACTACTTAGTTATTGATTAAAGAGGGAAAAAAATGAAGGCGAAAACTAAAGAAAGATAAAGAGAAGTTGTGTTTTATGTCAAGAGAAAGAAAGAATGGAAATAAAGAAAGTCAATGGTTAGGTTGAATTATACGAGATCTATAATCTCTTGCTTGGAAAGTATGTTCCTAAGGTTAGAATAAGGCTGTGGAGATACGACCCTGTGTTTAACGATTGTTTAAGTCTCAATTGCTTGTGGATAAAATAGAATTTGATACGATGTTAGTTGTTATAGGTGATGATTAGTTGTCGATAGCATGATAAGAACACTATGGAGCCTATAATCTCTTGATTAGTGGACGGTCTGGTGGGGTTGTATCATGATAATAACGCTTTCAGTTAAAAATCTTTGAGAAACTTTATTATGGAGCCTTGTGTTTGGAAATAGAATTGGATGGAGATCGTACTTGTTATGATTCTTGGACCTTTTGAATACTTGGGCAATCTAAATTCTTTGCAAGCTACAGAGGTACTGAATGGATTAACATGGAAGTTGGGGACATGGCTTCTCTTTTGAGAATAAGTAGCCTTTTGCGATTTTTGCAAAGACTGATAAATTTGGATTCGTGACAAGATGCATTTTTCATGGATTGGACCCATATCGAGGGATGACTCATTCTATCTCTATTAGAAAAGTGATTATTCTTCTAAGGTGTTGTTAACGGTTATGATGGCATTGTCAGGAATGTATGTAGTGATTCGATTATTCAATTGGAGTGTGGGATCATGCCATAAGCTAAGAGTTTCGTCATAGCTAGTGAACCAGTTAATGTGTTGTTCTTAATTACCGTATCAAATCTAGCATGTAAGGACAGTTCTTCATCCTTCTCCAAGTAGTAATTTGAGATGATGAAAGAAACACCGCCTTGCACATTGAATCTTAAGAATGATCCTCTAATCGTCAAGTAATATCGAATTGGAATGTTTGTGATTGTGGGAGAAAGTATTGTTGAGAAAATAGGAGTTAGTAAAAAAGACAAAGATCGACCTAAAAGATATTATTATTGAGTACTTAAATGAGTATAGTGATGATCTTGAATGAGTATGAATGGGGTTTTAAGAACTAAGTGTGACGAGTGGCTAAATTTTGGCAACGCGAGTTAACAAGGTGAGGTATAGTAGAAGAATAATAATGTTCACAGAATGTAAAATTGTAGGAGATTAACAGAAACACTTTGATTTTGAGAACTAGAGAGTTAGTTTTAAATTTCGAGGACGAAATTCCCTAAGGGGGGAAAGTTGTGGAGACCCAACGTGTTTTGAATTAATTAATTAGTTTAACGTAATTAAATTCGTAATAATAATTTTGCACGGCAACAGTGGACGTGTGGATACCCCAAGGCATTTTATTATGATGGGTCCTATGCATTTTGGGGATAATAATAATTAACTAAAATTTGTTTATAGTGCTTTCTAGAAAGAAAAATTCTAGACACACAAAAAAAAGAGGAATATTTTTATCTCAGCTGAAGCTGAGATGTTACAATCGAAGCTTCAGGCGAGAGAGAGGAAGAACCTAGAGAGAGACTTGAGAAAGAAGGGAAAAGAAGTAAAATGAAGAAGGTTGAGAGGTTTCTCGAAGCCTGTGTTAAAGATACAAATGGCATGACTCTAGCACTCCTTCCAAAAACCATGACCATCACCGTGCGATCTCTCCCTTCATGCCACCGACACCATCCAACTTTGCCGCTACTGTCATCCACGGCGCCGCCGACCACCACCTTGTTACCGACCTTCTCTATTTTTGTTTCTCTCATGCTCTCTCTGACGCCCTCTCTGCTTCTCTCTTAATATTCTTCTCCACCGCGCGTCTTTCGTGTCATCCTTCCACTATGGCTTCTCCTCCAATTTATGTCCAAATTTGTGTGTTATATAGGTTGATTCTTGTATTAATTCTTCATTAGCTTCAAGGATTGAGGGATCAATGCATAGAATTAACAAATTGAATCCTAAAATTCCAATCCCAAGTCTCGACAGCAAACGCTGTTTTCTCTTTTGCTAGGATTTTTTTCTCCCCTTCTCTGATTCATTGGGTCTTCTTCGATTCTTGGACAACAAATTAGAGGCTACAAGGGTAAGATTCAAGGCCACATAGCAAGGATCTTGATTTGAAGCTTCAAGGGGAGAAATCCCAAATTGCTGAAAAACCCTAGGTGGCTGGATTTAGTGGTTTTTGTTGCTCCAGAGGCTCAATCAGGTAGGATTCAGACTAAATCTTAAGTGAATTGCAATGATTTGTGTTGAATTGTTTATATGATTTCTTGAAAACCTCAGTTTAAATTGAAACGTTAATGGTTTAAGATTTGAATTCTTCAACCAGAGAAGTTAAAATCGAGAAATAAGCTATGATGAGAACTTAGTCTGATTAAGGATTAAATGGAATCGGGAACTCACTTTTTGTATTAGAATGAGATTCAATGCATCAAGTTTCAACTTTGTGAAACTGGTGTTGATCGTCTAATTTACCTCTAAATTTGAAGAATGGATCCTCAACACACGGAAACTATGATCAAAATTGAATCAAAAAATAAATAAATAAATAAATAAATAAAATAAAGTAAAATATATATGATTATAACAACTTAAACTGATAGTCAGTGTTGATGAGTTAAATAGATGGCACTTAGGAATATTCATGAGTTTCTAATTTGATTTTAAGTTAAAGAGTATGATTAAGTGAAATTGGGTAAATTGTGAAAATTGGAATTCATGAACGTTCCTCTGAATTGGGGATTGTATGGCTTACAAACATGACATTTGAATTCATAATTAGAAATGAATGAATGGAAGTTAATCAATGGAGAAAACATGTTAGATTTATCTTTGAAAAGTTTGGGAAAAAATAAATGAATTCTATTCATACCTTGAACTTGCATGTTGAAGTAATGTAATAAATTAAACTTTGTAATTGGATAACTCATGAAATGATAATTGAATTTTTACTCTAAACTAGTTGAGATAAAGAGTAATGAATAATGAATAATTGTTATGTCAATGGCAATAAAGGAATGAGTGACAAAAAGGAGAAATGAATTGAAATGTATAAAGTGAGGAAAACATGTGTTACTTTTGGGGACTATCATTGTTAAATTGGATAGAGGTGACCATTCTATGACTTGAAAAATGTGAAATGAGAAATTAAATGTGCAATCAATGAATTGTGTGTTCTTATATATAAATTGTGTTTATTGATAATGCGAAAGTATATGGTTTGAAATTGGAATGGGGAGATGGACTCCCGGTGGATTAATGTATATTAATATGGTTAATCAAATATTTAACCGAAAATGGCCTGGTGTCGAGTCGCCTCCCGGGGTGTTCCTTTGAAAAACCAAAAATGGCTTGGTGTCGGGTCGCCTCCCGGGGTGTTCCATTGAGAAATCGAAAATGGTTGAGGATGTGAATAAGTTGGGTTTGAACAGCTCCACGGTGAAAGACCAAAAACTTGCGCAAGCTGGGTACTGTGTTCCCTCGGGCTAGTCTCTGTAAAACGGATTTGGGTACCGTGATCTCTCGGGTGAGGTCCGTAAAATGGGTATTGTCGTGGTGAGTTATAGAGCTATCTATTACCCAATGGTTTCGCGTAGCCTGTTGAGGGAATAGGGAGAGATTTTTATAAGTTGCGCCCAACGTTGATATTTGATAATTGTAGTGGTGAGTTATAGAGTTATCTATTATCCAATGGTTTCGCATAGCCTATAGGGGAATAGGCATGAGTTTCTATAAACTGCACCCTACGTCGGTTCAGTATTTTGATTTATGAAATGTGAAAAAAAATAATTAATCAGATAATGGAAAAAAAAGTTAATAATTATACAATAGGTACGAGATGAGTTAGTACTTAGTTACTGATTAAATAGGGAAAAAAATGAAAGCAAAAACTAAAGAAAAATAAAGAAAAATTGTGATTTATGTCAAGAGAAAAAAAGAATGGAAATAAAAGCAAGTCAATGATTGAATAAGAATGAGTAATGAGCTTAATAAGAACAACGAATTAGAGAGATAGCTTGAGAGAATGCAAGGCGAACGAAATAGAATGACAGAGAAAGAGAATGAATGCGAGAGCTAAAGACAAATAGAGAGAAATGATATTAAAGAGAAAATGTTGTGAATAAGAAAGAACTAAAGACCTAATAAAAATGAAAGGTTGAAAGGAAATTAAAAATAAAATGTTAAAGAAAATATAAGTGAGATATGAGAATAAGAAAATTTGAATTGAAATGAATGTTTAATGATTTAGTAATAAATAGTTAAGATTAATTATAAAAAAAGAGTGAAGAGATGAGGGGTAAGAATGGGTTATAAAAGTAATTTGAATGTGATTGCATAACAGCATATCATTCATCATTCACACTTCACAAATCATGTATTGCACTGTTTTTAGTCTTATTCTACAAGTTTCGGCTCACGTTTGTGATTACAAATTTTTTTTACAGGTTCAAGTAAAGTTGAAATGCTCACAGAGATGTTTAATCTTAAGGAATGATATTTATGTTTATGTTTGTAAATTCAAAACTGTGTATCATTGGATTTTAACTTATAAAGATATTGGGTGACTGTTGAGAGAATGCGAGAATTATATATCTGTTGTGATATTTGGTGGAAAGGAAGAGTATCCCATGGATGACTGTAATAATTATGAGAAATGAATTAAGTCTTAAATGCATAATGCATGGTTGTAATACATGTATGTTTCTGAATATTGTGAACTTTATTTATTAAATAGTTTTAATTGTATTTTGGGACTTGAGATTTAGGCAGTGCCTATGTATAGCTTGTTGTTTGGGTTTGACAAGTTTACAAAAAAAATGAGATAGTTCGAAAAACAAAAAATCTTTGCCAAATTTTTTAAGATTTATACTTGGATTATTTTATAATCGAGAAGTTAAGTTCTCTTAAAAGTAAATAAAAGAATAAGTAACACCTTCATACGTTTGTGAGTTGGTGATCTATGTTATGGAATTGAAAGAAGGATAATGATACTTAGATTGTATAGTGTGGTTGGGTTCAAGTGACCAAGCTCGGAAAGACAACAAGTTTGAAAATAAACTAAGTTCAGGAAGTGGGATTATATAAAAAGGTTTCCATCACTTACTCAATGAAGTTAGGTTGTCACGTGGGGTTCACGTGCCTCGGGTCGAGGGCGTGACACGTCTTCAAGACTAAGTTTGACCAAGTTCTGCCGGTACTAGTTATCGAAAGATCATAACCCACACTACGTTCGGGAATTGCATCAGAGAATACAATAAACGGTCTGACTAATGCTTCAACTCGAAATCAAAAGTTCGTAGTTGGAGAATCGGACAAAAAGGTATTCATCTAAATTAACTATGGTGGCACGGGTTTTATTTTGATCGTTCGACATCAAAAGATTTTATCTGGAGCCCGTTTTGGCAATTGCCCATCCAGTTATTTTTTTTGAAAAATCGTTTACAAAATCAATGATCTTGGCAGTTTGCCTTAAACACCCACCACTGTCACCACCACTAGCACGACCATTACCCCACAATTGCCTCTATCGACAGTTTGGGGTTGGGGGGTTCAAGGTGTTAGGAGTCGGGGTTAGGCGGTTTAGGGTGTTCGAGAATTGAGGGTTTTGGGTTGAGGTTAGGGTTCTAGTATTTTGGATTTTCATGGTCAGAGGATCCGAGAGTCTAAGGTTTGGAACATGGGGTTCGAGGTAGAGATCTTGGTCTAGGATCCAAGGTTTTAAGGGCATGAATTTTGGGGGTATGAGACTGGGAGTTAGGTTTTGGAATTTGGGGCTCGGAGGCCGAGGTTAGAGGTAGGGGTCTAGCTTTGGGGATTCGGGGATCTAGGAATCTAGAGTTCTAGAGGTTTGGGGGTCTAAGGTTCGGGGGTCGAGAGTCGGGGGTCAGGGACCAATGGTCAGGGGTTAGTGTTAATTTTTGGATCTAAGCCCTAGGGCCGAGGATCGAAGGTGAGGGTCAAGAATCAAGGGCCAAGGGCCATGGGTTGGTGTTAGGTTTTGGAATTTAGAGTCAGGGGTCGAGGTTTAGGGTTCGATGGTTTGAGGGTCAAGGGTTGGGGGCCCAAGGGTCTAGAGTATGGGCTGGGCCCCTGAGATTTGGGGGTTTGGGGTCAGGGCTTAATATTTAGGGATTCGAAAGTCCAGAGGTCGAGGGTCTAGGGGTCGAGGTTTAGGGTTCAAGGGTCAAGCGATCAGGCGTCCAAGGGTCGGGGGCTTGGTGATTGGGATTTAGGGTTCTGGAGTTCGAAATTGGGGGCCCAAGGGCTTGGAGGCCCGAGGTTTAGGGGTTAGGGGTTAGGACTTGGGGTTTAGGGTTTAGGGATCCAAGGGTTTGGGGCTCGAGGCCCTAGGATCGGGGGCTTAGGACCCAAGGTTCAAGGTTAGGGTTTAGGGTTCGAGGGTTTAAGGGTATGAAGGTCGGGGGCCTAAGGTTCAGGCATCAGGGTTTAGAGTTCTACAGTTCGTGGGTCCGAGGGTTGAGAGCCTAAGGGCGGGGTCAGGGTTCAGGGTGTAGGGGTTTGGGATTAGGGGTCCAGGTCTAATGGCCATGGGTTGGTTTTGGGTTTTGGAGCGCCTAGGGACCAGGGGTCGGGAGTTTGCAATCTAAGGGTCGGGGGTTCGCGATCCAAGGGTCAGTGGTCAGAGGACCGGTGCCCGAGGATTAAGGGTAGGGGGTCCGTGAGTCAATGGTCAAGGGTCCAGGGTCTGAGGGTTGGGGGTCGAGGGCTAAGACCGAAGCGTGAGGGTCGTGGCTCCGAGGTCAGGGGCTAGAGTTTAGGTTCTAAAGTCCAAGGTCTAGGGACCGAGTTCAGAGGCTCAGGGTTCAGGGATCTAAGGGGCCTAGGGGGTCTGGGGTCAAGAGTCAAGATGGAGGGTCGGGCTCGGGTGGTCAACGCCACCACCGTTGTCACTGCTTCCACCGCCACTACCACTACCATTGCTTCCACTGCCACCATTGTCACTAATTCCAACACTATCACATTTACTAACACTATTATTTTCAAAGTTGCAATCAAATATATAAAAAAAATATTTTCTAAAATATTTTCTTGAAAATATTTTTCACCTAATAAAAATATTTTCCATCAAAACAAACAAAACTTTAATATCATAGTAACCACCACGTCGAGTATAAGATTCGTGAAAAATATTTTTTTTATATTTAGTTGCGATTTTAAAAATGATTAGAAGAGTAACCCATACATGTGTGTGCGGTTATTTTTAAAATTTTGAAAAACTAAAATGAAGTAGTTATTGCATAGAAATTTTAAATTTTAAAACACATCCGTAACAGTAATGAATTCTATATTTTGGAACAATACTAGTAGTTGAAAAATTGACAGAACTTCAAGAGATACTAATTGGTGTTCTCCCTTTATATAATAAATGGTATTGGCAGTCCAGTAGTATTAATATTGGTGGTGAAAATAAAAGTTGTGAGGTGGCAACGATAGTAGAAGTGGTGGGGATGGTGACGATGATGGTGGGGTGGTGGCGATGACGGCAATGGCCGCGGTGAAGGTGGTGGTGGTAAGTGGTGATTTTGTTTGTGGTAGTGGTAGGCTAGTGGAAGTGGTGACAGTGAGGTGGTGGAAGTGACAGTAACATTGGCGATGAGTGGCGTCGATAATGGTGGGGGTGTTGGTGATAGCAACAACAACTGTCGTAAAGATGGTAGTGACAATGGTTGCGATGAGATGGTGATAGCAATAGTAATGATAGTGGCATCAACAATAGTGAGAGGTGATAGTGACAATGGTAGCTTTAGTATGGTGATTGTAGTAGTAGCGATAGTAATAATAGGATGGTTGCATTAGTAGGGTAACGGTGATAATAATAATAGTAGTAACAGTAACAATGATAATGGATATAGTAAGTAATAGCCAGTGGCCATACAACAATAACAAGAATAAAAAACATTTTTTACCATAAAAAATAAAAATATATATTTTATTAAAATTAACTTATTTTTTATCAACTTTGTAAAATACTTTCGAAGTAGAAGAAGAAAGAGAAGTAGAAGAAGAAAATCTCCTTCAATTTCTCTTATATATTTCAAGAAAATTACAAGTCAAACAACAATGGTGTTTATTCCAAACAGGTGCAGATTTTTTTTGTTTTTTTATGTAAATGATACACTTTCACTCTCCTGATTAAACAAGGTTATTAATAAAAAAATTAAAGAAAAGATATCATTATCAACAGGAAAAATATAAGAAAACTTCTTATCATTTTGACAAAAACATTTCAAGATTCTTGCACAAATTACAAAGGATACAAATAAGGCAACACAAACAAAGACTTCAAAATTGCCCTTTTTCCTTGAGGAGCACATTTGCTACGCAATACCCACCCTCAAATATCCAATATACAAGAATAAGCATTCGTTCAAAAGAGTTTGCCAAAAAGCCAAAAAAAGAAAAAAGACTACAAAACCCTTACATCAGCATGCAATTTTCAACATAGTTAAAAGATGGAATCAAGTCTCCTCTCTATTTCTGTTCTTTGCCAAGTGACTGGCAAGAGAGTAACAAAATATGATTCCCTTCTGGATCAACTATTTTTCTTTGGCATTAGAAACTTAATGAGATGATAGCTGCAAAATTGAAGCCCTATCGATGTTAATCACTTCATTGAATGATTCTTCTCTGCCAACCGGCCTTTCAGAGCCATAATTTTCAGAATTTTTGTCTCCCCAGTCAGAACTTTGATTGGTAATAGCAATGTTACCTTCACAACCGGTTGAAGATGACAACTGTACCAACCGAGCTTTTGGGGATGACCGCTTCTCATTTTCTTGACTTTTAATGGAATCGTCATAGCTTCCTGTGTTATCTTTGCTAGAACTTTCAAGGGCTGACAACTGCAAATTTGAACTCCCATCTCCGTTTGAACTTCCATTCAACTCTACTTCTTTAACAAAAACTGGCCTAACCAACTTTCTGCGCTTACGTTGCTTACCCACCAATCCCTCACCCTCTGGTTTCTGAACAGAACTTTCCGTCCCTTGCTCAGACTCAACAGAATACATTGTCTTGATCCTGTCATTATTTCTCATAGATTCACTCCGGCGCTTAAAACTTACAACCCGCGTCTCTTCAGCTATTTTGTCGGATTTCTCTTCAGTAACCAGATTAATAGCATTTTGCATCTTCATAATCGTCATTTTCAATTTGTGGGACTCCGTATTAAGTTGTCTTAGTAAGGACAACTTTCTCACCTTCATTATCGTGTGATTCAAACTCTGATGCACCGTGTTCATGAGTTGATCCACTGATGCATCCATATCACATTCGTCATATTGCAGGTACATACCATTTTCTTGTCCATGTACTTCTGATGCTGAACTCAAACGAGCAAAAACGCTAATTCTCTCACTCTTAGAATCAGCATTCATGCCCTTAAGATTTTGGGAGTATTTGACATCATGATTGTTGGATTTTTCAGGGGAAGAACCAGAATGCAAATGGCTGATCTCATAAATTTCATTCCTTGAATAAGGTATAGAAGCTGAAGTGGACTTTGCAATTGGTGAATCTTGGCATACTTCACAATCAGTTGATTGTGCTTCCCGCTTTCCATAATATTCAGCCCCTAACAAGGAAGGACAATTGCCATGATTGATTTTGGTAAGTAATGGAGCTTTATTCACAAAACCAGAAGCAACATCACAGTGCCGTCTTAAATCTTCTTCCTCTAAGCAATATGGTGATGATGCCTGTTTTGAAGAAGGAAAGAGATTCTCGAAAGAAATGTGACGTGGAGGAAAATCTTGCACTAAGTGAGAAGAGCAATTACCCCCAACAGACGATGGGCTTCTATGATGAATATCAGGTACGTCAGGATCGTAAGGAACACCTCTTGTAGCCATTGCATCATGAGAAGCTGGATAAGAGAACTCAAGATTTTTTGGTTCCATTGAATGAGGGAATGAAGAAAAAGGCTTCGGCTGATCTTGACTTAAAGAATAATCTGTTTCCGTTACGGGCTTGCTTGAATAGAATGAAGGATCTTGCCTAGACTGACCTAGATTGTTTGACATTGGAGGTTCAAAACAACTTCCCATGTTGTATTCATTATTAACTCGATCAATCTTTAAGAACGTGCCTTCATCATCCAGGTGTCTCACTTTATCCAAAGGATACCCACATCCAAGACCATTGTCGAGATTATGTTCATTTTCCATACTAACGCTCGCTAAGAATCTGTTGCGCTCATTTGCTCTTCTTACATAATCAAGACGGTTCATAAAATAATCGACCGGGGTTTCCACCCTCTCATTCATAAAAAACTTGCCATCACTGGTTCCTTCTTTCACTTTACCCCGAGGATTCTCAAGGTAATCATCCGATATAATCAGCCCGATACCTCTGTCCAGCTGATGGTCAGGTTTCATTGCATTGTAATTAAAAAATTCCCCATCATCACTTCTTCTTCTTACCCTACCCAAATGGTTCACATGGTAATCAATAGGGTGCTCACTACAATTGTCCAAGTTACAGTCATTTTCTACTCTATAATCCATGAAAAATCCACCATCATCAGTTGCTCTTCTTGCTCTAAACACAGGGTTCTCCAGGAGATGAGTTGATGTGACTAACCCAAAACCGCCATCATTTGGAGTACGTTTGTCTCCTACAATATCCCTCATTGGAAAGCTGTTGTCAGTGGTTCTTCTAACACTAGCCAGAGAGTCTCCAGGATACTGGGGTGTAGCAATGGGCCCAATATTTCCATCCACAATATGTTTAGTTTCAACTCCATCACTAAGTAGAATCTTACTGTCTTCAGCTATTATCTTTGATTTACGTAAGGAATCCCCCAGGTGGATAACGCGGATGACCCGTTCAAGGTCATGGTTCATATCTTGATCATATTCTATTCTATGTTGCATAAAAAACCTGCCATCACCATCTCTTCTTCTTTTACCAAAAGCGGCCACAGAGTGCTCGGTAAAGAGGTCATACTCGTGACAATTGTCCATATTAAGTTCATACTCTATCCCATCACTCTTTAGAAACCTGTCATCATCTAGCCTTCCAATATTATTTGAAGAATTCCCAGGATGCTTTGAATTAATGGCTGGCGCAAGGTTGTCTTCCTCAACAAAATTTTCTGCCCTATTTCTAAGAAACAATCTGTCATTACCAGCTACTCTTCTGTCTGTCCCAATTGGTTCGCTGGCTAGTCTACTAAATTCGCTCTGAGGTTTTTCTAATTTTCTTGAATTAAACAACAATAGAAGCCTATGAACCTACATGTGAACCAGAGGGGGAGAAAAAATACAAATAGAGTGAGATGAAGATGTATATCAGAAGCTAATTTTTTCATTAATTTAAAGTCGGCTTTGATGTGAAGGAACAAACCTGATCTTCAGACAAACCAAAGTTGAATTTGTTCTTTGAAAAGTAGTTCTCTTGGATAGCATCTCGAAATTCATGTTCAGAAAGTGGACTACAATACCAAATTGGGGTAAAATGAACCTGCATAAAGGTAAAAAGGTCAGAATCCACAAATAGCAAGAAAATCCAAGTGGTATGCCACATACCAATTAACTTGACCAATCTTCCTCTCAAATAAACTATGGAAGGAATTTTTTTAAAAAACAATTAACACATCCACACCTGTGCAGGGAACTGCTTCCCTGACGAACTATATGCGTGGGGCACTATATTCATTGACCCATCAGAGTATGCCCGAAATACACCATAAAGTTCTCTCCTCTCAAATTCAAACAGAAATAAAATCATTCCTGCTTTAACATGTTTAACGAAGTTGGCCTGAGCAGAGGGAAGGCCTAAAAGTTTCCGTCTAAAACATTCTCTTTTTGTTGAAATGTTAGACATGAAGATTGCACCAAATTTGGGAATGCTTCCCCGAACACCATCCTCTTCGTACTCCATTGGAATTTGGAAAACCTTGCAGACTGCCATCAAATCGACCAGTGACAATGGTAGTGACAATTAAAGTAATGCACACGCATGTGACAAAACATATAAAATAAAACATAAGCAGGGCCACAATATTTTATTTACTTGATGTACCACACTATCCTGGACATATTTCTCCTTCATGCAACACAAAAGGTAGGATGAAAAGGGACATCTTCAAACTGGAAATTCCTCCATCATAAAAAGGGTGGACATCATGAAATGTACAAAAGAATTTGGTTATGTACTGAAACTGTCGCAAATAACCGAACATTTTGGAATCACTTCGAGCAAAGGGGAAATTAACCACCACAGGAGGAGGGTTTTAATGAAATCACTGGGAGAATAACCCTGGCTGACCCAAAATTCTTCCTAAAAATAAACCAGTAACTATTATGTGACAGTTGACAAGTAGTGGGTTACACCCAGCATGAACAATTGAGAATATATGTATTAAAAGTATTTTCGATTACAAACAAGAAAATAGAGCTCAGTAAAAGGATGATAAAAGCAAGCTTAGCGAACTCAACCCAGATATATATTGCATGGATTCCGGTTTGGGTGTTGGTGTATCAGACGTTCCTAATTCCTATGTTCAACAAGACAGAGACACAACTAGTTATTCATATCTCTTGATATTATACTTTTTAATATTGTCTATGGTAAGTAGGTATTGATAAAATAATATAGAGCACACAATGCATAATAGGGGAGTTTTATGCATTGATATAATAAACTCATTACTAAACATGCTTACTTGGTGCACAATCAACAAGACAAGTTGGACAAATATTCTGTATCCTTATCCAAGTGTCAATTGACTACATGGGTACACATTTAGGGCTCATTTGATAACTCGGACTGGATTAGATTGAATTAGTAGTGAGGTGGAATTGGTAATGAGGTGGGATTAATTTTTTTGTATTTGAATTGACTGGAATTAAATAACGGACTAAATAATGATTTACCATTATATTAAGTTAATTTATTTTAAAATTAATTTCAATAAATTAATAAGTTAAATTTTATATTATTGTTAAATTTTATGTTATTTATTTTAATATTTTAATATTTCTTATTA
>JAOTRH010000026.1:12015157-12028621 GCA_034768845.1 Heliamphora exappendiculata | reverse complement strand
GTTTTAGAGGGTGTTTTTTGGTTGACGTCAGTGATTTTTGTTAAAAAATTTAACGGTTGAGTTTCTTTGATGTTTAAATTAAACTTGAAGGGAGATTTATGCAATTTTTGAAACTACAGGAGAGATTTTTATTTTTATCAAAAATCTCAAGAGTGATCAATGAAATTTACTCTTTATAATTAAAATTAATAGTAAAAAATTAAAAATTATCAGTAATAATTTGCAAAACACAGAAATACATGCCATTTGAAAATTTTTAGGAAGTGAGGAAGGCAACGAAAAGACCGGTGCACCGCGTGTCGCCAACACAGGCGAGAATCACACACATTTCGTGAGACCCCTATTTAGCACATCATCTCCCAAGACACAGGGAGCCACTCCAGTGACCCACCAACAATCGCGCTGCTGAATATGCAGTCGCCAACTTTTGGTTTGTAGGGTTTATTCACACATCGCCCCCTACCATTTTGCTATTTTTTCTTTAGATTTCTTTATAAATAAGTTCCAACGAGAGGGCGAGAGGGTAGGTTTCTGGGTCACAACAGTTGGGTTGTTGTTAAATATGGCTTCAAGATTATGGGCTTCAAGGGTTGCTTCCCACCTCAGAATCTCAGTATTCAACAGAGGATTCGCTTCTGGTATATCAAACTTCAACCTTTCCTTCCATTTCTCATTTCAGTTTTTTTCCCTTTCTTTGTTTGTAGTGATCCCATTCACGTGTTTATTGTAATGCTTGATCCGCGGTTCTTTTAAGCAGAGATCTATCTGGTTTTCCGAAATGGGTTGTGTGTATATATATATATATATATATATTTGGTTTTGGAATGATTGAAGTTTTGGGTTTGATCAATGAAGAGATTAGTGGGGTTGATCAATATTCTCTTGTCTTGTCGGTTGAGAACTGTCTGATCTTTTGAGTAATTTGGTATTTCTCTATCGATTCTTTGTCCGTGTTTTGATGTGGGATCGCAGGTTTATCATTTATGGAACTAGCTTCTGAATCTGGATTCGGTTGATGTCTGTCATTTGGGACTTACCACTACTGGAATTACTTGTCCCTAAAGAAAAACTCTAGAGAACACTGCACTAACCACCCCACACTTACAAGTTAGGGTGGGTTCCACATCAAATGTTAGTGTGGGGCCCACCTCGCTTGTGAGTTTGTTGTAGTTTATGCGGTGTAAAATGTACTATTCGTAGCCAACTGATCCCGAAATGCAAAAATTATGCTCGTACAACCAACATATTTTCTTGTACAATACTTATTGGCTATCTGTTGCAACTGAAATGCCTATTGGATTGTAGGCCTTAATCTATATGTATACTCTTATATTAAGGGAGAGCACTCATTTTGTGTTTTGTTATTTTGAATTTGTTTGAATTTTTACTTTTTTGTCTAAAATGTCCACTAAATTCTCCCTTCACTACCGTATTTATGTTACTAGTAACAGTTTAAGAATTGCACACTTGAACGACTCCACATTTTCCAACCGCTTTGAGTTTTGCATACAACTTACACATGCATTGCGTGTGCTGGAGTGCTAGTATTCATTACAACTTAATGCTCATTATTGTGTTCTGGTTGCCCCTGAAAGTTTTGAAGAACAGGAGATTGCACATCATAGTGTTGCCTTCCAAAAAAATCAGATCTAAACGTCAACAGCACTAGATGGTTTGAAAATAAAAAGGAAAAGGAAGAACAGAATTTGATGACACAAGTGTAATTAATTTTTATCATCACAACTATCTATCCAAGTGAAAATGACTTCATCTGTTCCACAAAAGAACCAAAAAACACTGTAACATTGTTTAAAGGATATTGAATATAAATAAATGAAGGAAAAAGAAATTGGAACATTTTGACCATTTAGGCCTGCAGTGAGTTGGACTAATGTTGAAGAAATGGAATATATATTCCACATTTTTTTCCCTCTCTTCAAGCCTCTCTCTCTCACACACACACACACAAATGCACACACACTTAGGAATGCATATGTGTTCCAACTTGTCATTTTTACAATGTGGCGTGATTCTTGACTTCTTTCAATCCTATGACTTGTCATTTTTACAATGTGGCTTGATTCTTGACTTCCTTCAATCCTGTGACTATTTTTAGGCATAGGCAACCTAGCATCATTTGACTTCAGGACCTTGTGCTAAGCTACTACTTGTGGTTTTCTTTTACTTTTATTTTAATTTTTTGTAGATGGGCTAAGCTAATTTTCCCGAGTGTATGTGTTCTCCTTCCTCTCTTTCTTTCTTTCTTTTTTTAAAAAAATATGTTATTCTAGTTTTATAACAAATATTAGCCAACGTATTTATCTATGAAATATGAACTATTGATCCAGAAGGCTCATAGAGCCTAATGAAAAAAATGGTTGGAGGCAATTACAAAAAGTTGGGAATTCAGGAGAGTCAAATGGTGCTGGTTGTATATTCCAAATGATCTGATCCTTTATGGACACTTACATTTTTTTTCCCTGTTTCCTTATTATGATACCATTTACATTTGTTTTGCCCTCGTTTGAGCATGCAGGCGGCTTTTGGCCATCCAACAGCATGTTTTCTTGTTTATTCGCTTACTGACCCTCTATTTTGGAACACAATATAGTTTTCTTTCTTTAAGTTATATCCTAAAGTGTGCGTTCACTGTTAATATGAAGGTTTGTGTGCGTTCACTGTTAATATGAAGGTTTTTATTCGTCTACATTGGGTCTTGATTTGAATTCTAATTTCAAATACGTTAATAATGAATGCTAAGCACTCAATATGTTTTTGATACAATGGAACTTTCTTTTACGCAAAAGAGTTGGCAATTAGTAGAAATTTTACATACTTTGTTTACTCCAAATTGAGTAAACCGCTTCAAAACTCTATTTATCTTTAAGTTTCCGTTTAATTGTTATTTTCTTGTGATTAATTGTTCTTGTAAGTAGTAAACTGTTAGAGTTTATATGATAGCTTAGAACCCTAGGACCACAAGTAATGTATAAATTTCTGCTTGGTCTTCTGGTGAATTACAACAGTCAGAGATAAATCCCAGATTGCATTTATCTGGTTGGTCAAATATGTATAAAGATTATGTATACACCTGCACCGTTAGAATTATATACAAAAATGGAAGTCGGCCCATATAGACTTCATAGTTTTCCTCAGTTATACTGGAAATTTATTACCATTCTAGAAAATTGCATCCTTCTGCTGTACAATTCCTTGCCTGTTGCCTTGATACTTCTTGCAAGAGTAAGGCTTTTGAGTTTTGACTCACAAACAGATTGACACAACTTGAAGCCTGTTTTTCATGACGCTTCTCTGGCATGATTTGTCATTGCCATTATCATCATTGCGGTAGCGTCATCATCATCATAGTCATAATTCTATATGCCAATGTTTTATAATAATCTTGGTCGAATATATTTTACTTGGAACGGATTGATGGTTTTAATAACTTTCTTAAGAGTTGCTTAATTTATAATATTTACTGGTTGACTTTTCTTCTCTTGTTGTTGTTGTTGTTGTTATGAAGTTATTATTTTATGGTACTCCAGCAATACAAGAAAGCACTTTACTTTCACCTTTTATATTTTCCTGTGTCTCTCTATATAGTACACTGATCTGCATGCTCCATTTGTCTAGTCAGTTGGTGAATTGGCATATCATTATTATGATCATACCAACAAACACTTCACTATCATATAGATTCACTCAAGGGCTTCATTCGGCATTACAAGTAGAAACATGGGAACATTCAACTATTCCATCATCACTGAATGGTAGTCATGTGGTGTGGGTACTCAGAGGGAGAGACATACATAAATATATAACGTGTATGGTTTACTGTACAATTTTCATATTGTCTGTGTCAGAATTGGAAGCAGAGATATGATGTCCTGACATTTGTGTGCATGGTGCAAGTTTGAAAAGTTGGAGTTGGTGTAAAATGGAAGCATATGGTCTAGGAACTTCAGCTGGAACTGAATATAACCAATATTGGTGGAAGGATTGGTGAGAAATCATCTAGTTGTTAGCATAAGGCCTTGAGCTGAGGCCTCTTTAGAGGGCAGGTAAAGCTGAAAGGGTGAAAATAGTTTGGATGACACTAGTATGAGGGTTGGTTAAAATGCTGATGTTTCTAAAAGCCATGCTTGTTGCAAATAATTTAAGCAGCATAGCTAGATTCATCTTTGATGTCTTACAAAGTATATGTACATCACAAGGAAAAACACTTTGGTGTCTAATGAGCTGAACTATCATAAAGCTCATATAGATACTGCATTATGTATATAGGTGCATGGAATCCCATTTGGACAAGGAGGGAGTTTAGATGACCGCCAAAATTTGACTTTTTCATAACCTATGGTATCTTGCAGATGTAGTCCGCGTATTGCTGCAGCTGCTATCCCTTGGTTAGATAAAGCATATGCATTTTAGAAGCCTAAAACAAATTCTATGGGTTCCACACCATGTGACAATACTTTTTGGTCTAGGCGATCCATGGCAGTGTTTAGAATCCAAATTTTAGAGTCGGTTTTTATTTTCTTTATTGTTCTTATGGTTTTGGATTCTTAAACATGTTTACACTAGGTCCACAATCTTCTAAGCAGTCAAAATCTATTGGTTTCCTTATTTGAAGTCTTAGGTTCCTTTTGGTTTCACTTAAAAGCCTGTAACTTTTTGGAATCTTTTTCGTCTTATGACCTTTTTTCATATTTTCGCCATAAGTTTTTACTGTTCTAGTTCTTCATAATGAAAGGAATCTTAAGTGAGAAAGTTTCAACCATATTTGAAAGAAATCACAAAAGACAAATATTCACATTTTGATTGAAAACTAGTTTTTTTTTTCTGAACTTTTTTTCACATTTTGATTTTTTTTTCCTTATCTTTTCTGAACATTTTTTCACATTTTTTTTTTTTTTTTTTTACTTTTCTAGTTTCTCTTAACAAATAGAATCAAAAAGGTAAAAAACTTTTGACTAGCGTGATAAAACCCATTAAAAAACCCATTCTAATAGGAGCCTTATAATTCTAATTAGACTGTTAAAATAAAAAAATTAGTGCAAAGAATCTTTTTTCTTTCTTTTCCAATGAAGAGTTAGTGGGAATTTGCTTAGCTCCTGGAGGGTTAAGTCTTTCGTGCCTTGATGGAGGTACGAGTCATTGCATCAGGAGGTTAGTCACCTTTAATTGATCCTTTTTGGGGAAGCAGGTATGAGATTTGTTGTTAAGAGGGATAGCTATTGGAGGAAGATCATTTAGTGCAAGTATGGATTCTAGAGGAGTGATTGGGGTACATCTCAAGTGTTTGGTTCTTTTGGAAGGTGCTTATCAAAGGATATTAGTAAAAATTGTGATGAGTTCTTGAAGATTATGTTATGAGGCTGGGAGTGGGGAGAGGGTCAGCTTTTGGTTTGATATGTGGTGTGGAGATGTGGCCAAGCGCAAATGCCTCCTATCTTTTCCTTGACCAGAGGCAGAGATGTTATGATTTCGAATTATGTTCGGAGGATATCTGATATCTGTTTTTGCAATATTGTGCTGAGGAGGGATATGCAAGATTAGGAGTTGGACTAGTTGATGACATAACTAGGGCTTCTTTATAACCTCAGATGTGTCTGAGGTGGAGTAGATGCAATTCATAGTGGGAGGTTTAGTGCAAATGTTTCTATTGGTGTTTGCTGGGGAGTAGGAAGGTCTTTTTTCCATGGAGGAGTATTTGGAAGGTGAGAGTTCCTTTAAAGATAGCGTTCTTTGATTGGATTGTTGTGCATGAAATGATTCTTTGTATTGATAACTTAATTCAGTGGACAAGTGATAGTAAATTGTTGTGGTTTATGTAAAGAGGGAGAGTCTGTTGCTCATTTTCTTATGAACTGTTGAAACTTGATGCTCCTTCAAGGATGGCCTTTCAAATCCGCTTTCTTCTCATATAAAATTGAAATAAAATCCCTGCTCCAAGGCATCTGCATTAATTATAACCAATAGATACTCTACTCCTCCCTCCCTCAACCACCATTGCTCTTCCCGAATCCACCAAGACTCTACTCTCCCTCAAAGCCACCAAGCCATCCCTAGTCGCCTCCTTGCTATTAATCCAACTTGTTTGGTATCATTTGCAGTTTTAAATTTTCTATTTTTTGTTACTATAAACATATATTTGTAAAAAACAAAAACAAAAAAACATGTTTGGATACCTTTTTTGTAAAAATTTATTTCTAAACAAGTGAGGTGGTCAGATGAGGTTGCCTGCTGGTCGGGAGTCTCCTAAGAGGAGGTGGTTGGGGGTAGGCATCTCCATGAGGGCTAGAGGTGGTCCAACAACAACAGCTGATAGTGGTGAAGGATGGACGCCCGGAGGTAGAGGGAGTTACCTAAGATGGTTCGCCGACTGTCACAGATCGTCATTGGAGAGAGGAGTCGTCGAAAACTATTGCTGAAGGTGGTGGCGACGATGATGGTTGGAGTTGGTGCCAATGGTTGGGACCAAAGGGTGGACAATGGTGGTGGTCAGAAGGCATAGCAGCCAATCAGTGGCCGGAGAGGTTGTAGCTGGATGTGGTGATTGGTGGGTGGACAGAGGAGTTGTATCCGGTGTTTCTAGTCGGTGGGTGGGTGGCTGAAGGTGGTGGGAGATGGTGGTTAAATGTGTTTGTCTGCAATGGTAGCAATACGTAGGGTTAGTGGAGAAAGGAGGAAATTAGAAATTGTTTTCAAAACAAGTGAAAACATATTTTTTATTGTTTTCTAGAATTTAGTAAATTTTGTAAACAATTTACATTTTTTTAGAGCAAAAATAATTGTTGAACCTATTTTTGTTTACAATTTACAAAAAATTTAAAACAAAAGGAAAAATATAGTAAATATAGTTTCCAAATGGGGCAACCTTCCGTGTTACTGTAAAATTGTATATAAGCAATGGAACACAGATCGGAGGAAGGCTGAAGAACCAAAAATGGAAAAAGGAACAGAACCCTATAATGAGAAAATGAATTGAAACCTTCAAATCAAATGGGCAAGAAACATGGAGATTGAGGTACAAAAGGGTTCCGATTGTATCTCTAGATGGTAAACAGAGAGGGAGAGAGAGAACATTTCTTCCTGTACACAAGCTATGTTACTTTCTACTATTAATGTTTCTATTATTGTATTTGCAATTTTGGTCATGCTTGTCTGATATGTTGAACATATTTGTCTCAGAACATTTTTTTTTTCTTCCTGTTGTTAGTCGTGAAGGACTTAAAATATGCTGACTCTCACGAATGGGTGAAAGTTGAAGGCAACTCTGCAGTTGTAGGCATAACTGATCATGCCCAAGATCATTTGGGCGATGTCGTGTATGTTGAATTACCAGAAGTTGGGGTTGCTGTAACTCAGGGTGGCAGCTTTGGTGCAGTTGAAAGTGTTAAGGCTACTAGTGATATTAACTCACCTGTTTCAGGGAAAGTGGTTGAAGTCAACGAGGAGCTTAGTAACTCCCCTGGTTTGGTGAGTACTCTAGAGCTATGTTTTTCCTTTGTCATATTGTTCGATACGAAGTTTTTAATTGATTGTAATTTTTGGGCTTGAGTAGGTTCTTGGTAAACAAGGCTTCTTGATTTCTGGTAGGTTCTTGAGTAGGTTCGATACAAAGCAGCTTGTTTCATAGTACATTTTTTTCAGCTGAATTGGTCATTTTACATGTTATGATTCAACTGCAAGCTGTAGACTTGTGAGCCTTGTTGGATGGAATGCAGCTTAAAATCTTTTATGCATCGGCCATAGAATCTATAAAATTTCAACAGTACATTTATCAAGATAGAGGTAGCCAAGCGGTGTAAGATCATCATTGGGACCAACCGTTAATTAAAAAACCTTGTGTTCAACTTCCGTTGACAATTACCTGTCTAAACCAGTGCGCACGTCTTGCGGGTGGGTTCACCCCTAGGTTTACCATCCTAGGGTGGGTCCAATGTGGTATTGCCTGGGGCGGGGCCCAGGTCACCAAAAAAGAAATCCAAACAGTACAACATTTGTCCCAGTGTTGTTTCTAGGGTTTCATTAGAGTCCATACATAAGCTTATTATTATTAGGGAAAAATACACAAATACTTCCATAGTTTTAAAAATAGGCCATTACTGTTACGTAATGCTATTATGTATGGCTTTTGGTGCCTCCCATTACCTGTTACCCGTTACCCGTTACCCGTTACGGCCGATTTAGCGATATGACGAAAAATCTCATGTGTAAAGGCCGATATAGTTGCCGTAAAGACCTGTTACGATACTGTTACGGCATCGTTATGGTCGTTACAGTAATTATAGTGACTCTTCAAATTGTGAATTAATTGAAATTATTTTTAAGTGCAATTTCTTCTACTGTTTTCACCAAAAAAGTTTTCATAGCAGTTGAAAATATGGTACTTACCTTGGTGAAGTTTGATTTGTGAAATTTACATAATTTCTAGTTATTTTAGTTTTCGAAAATGTCAAAATATCTATTTTGTTAGTGAGTTTTTTCGAGATCTATGCAAAATAAGATTAGCATCTTTAAATCTTGTTTGTTTTAGGTTAGATTTATATATTTAATGTTGTATTATCTTATAATTATATTTTAAAACTTATAAAAAAATACTTTTTTAATTACTTGTTCAAAGCCTATGCAAAGTTGTAAACTAAGTTTTAAATATTTAAATTTTGGTTGTTTTAAATTAGATTTGTATATTTAATGTTTAATTACTTGTTTATTTTTCTTCAAAAAATAAAAAAAATATTGTTTTTGAAAAAAAAAAGTCTTTGTCTAATATCTACTCAGAGTAAGTTTAGAATATTTAAATCTTGGTTTTTAAGGATAAATTCATATATTTAATGTTGAATTACTTTTTTATTAATATGGTTTAAAAATTCAAAAAGAAAAGTAGTTTCAAAAGTATTTGTTCCAAATCTAAGTAAATAAGTTTAGAATCTTTAGATCTTGATTGTTTTATATTATACTTATATATTTAATAATGTATTATGTTTTAAAATCATTTTAAAATTACTATAAAAAATAAAACGTGTTGAATCATGTTTAGAAAGTGAAAAAAATTCACTAAAATTATTTTAAACTCTAATAAATATAATTTTGAATAAAAACATGTGTCAGCTAGATTTTATTGAGTTGTGCAAAAAAGAAAAAAATTCACAGCTCTGGTTACCGCTACAGTTATGCTACAGCTGTTACCACCTGAAACCATGTCACCACCACTATTACCGTTACGACAACCGCTATTGCTATTTAAAACTATGCCCCCTAAACTATTATTAAGTATTAGTTTATCTCCTTCAACTTTAAAACTGTATATTTTGATTTCTCAACTATTCAAAACCGTACAAAATGTCTCTCACATGAAGAGATGAAATGAAAATGATACACATTAAATAGTTGAAGAACCTGGATGTACAGTTCTAAAATTGAGGGAAGTAAATTAATACTCAGTAATACTTGAGGGAGTGATGGTGTAATTTTCCCTTGTTATTATTATGTATTTTGGATGTCCGAACAGTTTTACATACGGAAAATTAGTCTTAAATCCTTAAAGTAGCGGCGTTTTTGTTTTTCATCCACCAATAAAATTTTTAACGCACAAGGTCTAATTTTAACGCCCGAGGTCCAATTGGACCCTAGAACAGATAGATTTATCTGTGCATTTTTAAAATATGTATAAAGCATACAAATAAATTTATCTGTCTTGCATAAATAAGTATACAGATAAATTTATCTGTGTGTTTTATACGTGCTTTGAAAAGGCACGTTGTTTTTTATACAGATAAATTTATCTGTCTGCTTGTGTATACAAGACAGATAAATTTATCTGTGTACTTAATACATGTTTTGATAATGCACAGATAAATTTATTTTTATGCATTATATATAAATTTATTTGTTTGTGTTAAATTTATTTGTATTGTAGGCGATTGAATTTCGCGCGTTAAAAATTTTGTTAGTAGATCTTGCGCGTTAAAATTTATTTTTTTGGACATTTTGCTGAATGCTCATTTTATATATCAAGTAGAATTAAGCAAGAAAACAAAAACAAATGTGCACACAACCATAGAGTGGGATCCACTCCTTAAGGTTTGATAAAGTTTTGCTATGTAACAGATCCATTGTCTTAGCATTTTACACTGGTTTACTTGTGGCGGTTGTGATCGTTTGCTGCCAATAATTTCTGCTTCTTTCACTAAATGTTAGATCATGTAGTTTGTTTGGTAACCCAAGATGCCCTCAATTTCGTCCTGCTCAAAGGTTGAAGAATTTTTGTTTTCCCCCTCCCCGAGAAAAAATAAAGAGCCAAAAAGGCCAACTCTCCCTCTTTTCCTCTCCCTCTCTATGTGTTGGGTTCATGTTACTGTCCTGTGTAACATCATTCCATCTTAAATGCTTTTTTCTGCCCTGGCCTGTGGATATGATGTCTTTTCATGTTAGGAAATAGCATACATGGGTCGTAGACTTGCTTTTGCTATAGTAAATTTCCTGTCAGGAAATATCTTTCATGAGTCACAAACTTGCTTTTGCTACAGTAATCAGGATTTCTTGCTGCTTGTGTGCAATTGTATTTTGGTGTGCAGTATATGGCAGCGGGCCATGGCAGAGCACACGCCTATGCTACATGAACTTCGGTACGAGTGTCGGGTGCGAGTATGTATCCAAATGTCAAATTCATCTATATATATATATATATGTATGTATGCATGTATGTATATGTATGTATGCATGTATTATTTTCAAGGTTAAACGGTGCTTACAAGGTTTCATAGAGCTGTTTGTGCATAGTGTGTGTGTTTATCATAATTCAATAATAAACTTGAATTATTAAATATGCTATTTAGGTGAATGTCCAACTACAATGTCGAACACTTATTTCATATTTTTAATCAAGTATCGAGCGTTCAATATATGTACTTGATACATTTAGAAGAGTTCATGTAACATAGACACAAGCAATAGTTTGACTTCAATAAATTTGGTACTTGGTCACATTAAAATAGAAGCTTGTTGAGATCACATTGCCAAGATGAGTTAATGTCTAAAAGTAAATAATATGGCCAAACTCTGTGATAATGCTGGTCAAATGTGAATTTAATGTCTCCTATTTCTGCTGATTGGCATGGGTGGCTTGACCCAAGTTTTAAGATGAGGGTTCCTTGTTGCTTTTCATTCTCATTGCACATTTCTTCTCATTTGTTTAAGCCACTAATATTTAGTTTCTTGATTCAGGTTAATGCGAGCCCGTACGAAAATGGGTGGATTATAAAGGTGGAGTTGAGCAACACCGATGAATTAAAATCCTTAATGGATTCCAATCAGTACTCCAAGTTCTGCGAAGACGAAGATGCGAACCATTGAGCTGGCAATCGTGATAAAGCAGGAATCTTTTCTCCGAGGGGGTTGGTTTGCGCTTGTTGGGGACCCCCGTTCGGACATCAACTGAGTAGGAAATAATGATTGTGTTTTCTCGTAATTTTTTTTTCAACCATGTTGCTTCCGCGCTCCCTTTATTGTTGGTAAAAATATTGGTGCTTTCATCTGGAAGTTATTGAGATTAAGGATATTTGTTCTTGTTTTACATTTATATTATCTATTCTGCTGACATTTCTAGGATTAGAGTAATATTCTACTTAAACTAAGGGTCCTATTGATAACTAATTTAAAAGTTATTTTTTTTATTTTTTTTGTATTTTTAGCTAAAAAATTAAATTTAATTCAAAGTAAGTTATTTCGTAACTTTGTTTTTAAACTAACTTACTTGAAATTGGTTGTTTAGGTAAAAAGTTATTTTTTTTTGGTTTTTGTTTAAAGTTAAATAATTTTATTCTTCTATATATTTGAGTGGGGACGGCACTTAAAGAAAGTTGGTGGTAAAACAAATTTGGGCTAGGAGTATAATGTATTGGGAAAAAAGTTTTAAGAAAAGTTGTCAGAGATCTTATTTGAAAGTTTTAAAAAGTTTAATTTTTAAGAAATTCAGTTTTTATTTTTTAAAAAGGAAGAAATAATTTGTTGAGGATAGGTTTTTGCCTTTGTGCCTTTCATTGAAAGGTCCTATATATATTTTTATTTTTGCTTTTAAATATTGTGTTTGAAATAATAGTATGATTTTTGGTTTTGTATTTGAGACTGAAGTTTACTTTTTCACTTCTTGGAAAAAAAAAAGTGAAAAAAGTGTGTTGATTTTTAAAAAATGCCATATAATGGAGTTTAAAAGTTGATTTTTTGAAGAAAAAAAAAGTTTTTTTTTCTTGGTTAAATTATACCTATTTCTTGTGAGACTTAAGTTTATTTTAAAGACTTCTCTTGAAATTATTAAAATAATACTGTCCTATTTTTTGTATTATTTTTTTATTTTAAATACTTTTTTTTGTTAGTTGACCGTCAACTAACTGTTAGCAAAAAAGTAAAAATTGCTAATACAAACAATTTTTTAAAATAAAATTTTCATTTTACCCTTGCAATAAAAATTTGAATAAAAACTAATTAAACAATAAAACTATTCTTCCCAAACATTTCTCTCGGCCACCCCCAACCCAAACTCACACAGTCGTTTCAACGGCTCCCAATCGAACATCTTACATCTCCGCCATCATCATTGTTCTCTTCGATTAAAGAATTAAAAAAGAAAACGGAATAATCATGTGATGATGTCGCCATAAATCCAAAAAATTCATTTCTCTCTTTCTCTCTGTAAATTACGGAATACAGTATTCTCGATGGTCGCCGGCGACAACTGTCGCCAGAATAACTGAAGTTTTGCATGGCCGACAACGAGGTCTTGTGGACTTTTCGAGCTATGGCGGAAGGCACGGACCGAATGTTCGCTTGGGTTCGCGACCTCCTCGCGTACTCAAACTCAAACTCACCAAATAAATATCAATTAAAAATTTGGGTGCTTGGTGATTTCAAAATCAATTCGCAGTGGATATACAAATAAAATACACAATGACATGTAAATGACTGTGTCGTGAGGTGAATGGATTCTAACACGAAGAGCAGCATCGATTTGAGATTCGACGTCGGAGTAAAGGCGAGCAACATCTACTTGATTCTCACTATTTTTGTTCAATTGCCTTTGGGAATTCAATTTCTTGGTCTTCCTAGATTGTCTGAAGATGAATGGACTCCTATGTAAAGAGAAACAGAGTTTTATATATACCAGCATCTGGATGCACGTGATGCGTGTGCAACAGAAAAAAATCGAAACCGATATAAATCAGTGTAAGTATGTTTGTAAATCGGGAGAAAGTGAGCACTTACTATTTTTTAGAGGAAAAAAAGATAGTTACATGCTAATTTTTAAAGAGATAGATAGGTAGATTTTTTGGGAACATTTTACGCAACCAAGAGTCCACACAGCTTCATTTTGGAGAACACCAAGTGAGTGTTCTCATTTTATAAGATAGTATAGATAAGAGTATAATAATGTTCCTACCACAATAGGTTTTTGCCATGGAT
>JAOTRH010000026.1:11976011-12015057 GCA_034768845.1 Heliamphora exappendiculata | reverse complement strand
ATGCATTCATTCATCACAAATATAAATATGAAACCACGAATGCAAAAACATCTCAAATGTTTCTCATTAATATGTCAAGGATCAAGAATAAAATACCTAAAAAGCATTGCTTTTCAGTATACATTCCTAACAAAAAACTTGTGTGAAAATCTGACACACCTTAACTATTTTAACCATTAACTTTTTCTACAAAACGAGTTTAGATATGGGAGTTGAACTAGTAGAAAGAAGACTTTCGGGACTTCAATTTGAGTTTCAGAGTTCGAATGAAGAAGATACATTAATTTAAAAAATAATTTGTACCACGCCTAAGAAAGTTCGCTCGAGCGAACTCTAGACTGCTCGAGTGATCCTCTGGCATACCCAAACTCTCCCTTTCTGGTGGTAGACCACTCGAGCGATCCGTCGAGCGATCTAGCACCAATTTGCCAATTTTCTTGACATTTTTCCTTGGTTTAACACCCAACACCCATTTTTATGAAAATTCACATTTAAAAGCCTCCCACTTTATAGCATTCACACTCATCCAAAGCATAAGAAGATAAGGACCTTATGACCATACAACCCAAGAGTTGATGGTATTCAACAATTCAAAAATACAAATGCAAATTTCAACCAATTCACAAAATATACATAAAGGAAAAGTCTTCCCAATACAACCAAAATAAACTCAAAATATTCTTGATTCTCCTAAGCCATATTCTCATCACCGATACCCGAAATAAATTGATTTAAACAACGTGAGTCAGGGATTAACAGGATTCTAAACAAACCAACATGAATATTGTTCAATATGCAACAAGCAATTCTATATCGACAACCCCAACTCATGTGATCCAATTTTTTTCTCATAATTTAACAACTACTAAGTTCCTTTAACTCAATAAATATCATTTCAGTAAATAACTAATTACCACACAATTGTACCATTTACAACCGCACTAAAGGATAAAGACTGAGACATTCACAATTGGTTGAATAGCAAATTCATTCTATTCTTTCTTCATTTTATTTTCAATACAAGTGTGAGTTATTTATACAACCGAAGGCACCTCTCAGCTAACAAAAATTGGTTATCCATATGGTGGAAGAATATTCTAAAGCGTTATAATATCAACACCTAGCACCGATGGTCATGAGCAACATAGCAAGCAGTGTGGCTCAGCCTCTCTTTCTGGTGTGAATCAGCTAGTCTCAACTGAGGTTGCTGCTGTGGCTGCTATGGCTTAGCTTGTGGCTCAACTGGTTTATCAAGTGGTTTATCATCCCCCCTCAAGCTGCTGGTCGGAGAGGGATAAACCAAAAGCCTGGGAACATGATAGTAAAATTTGGAACTTGGCAGTGGTTTAGTGAACAAATCAGCAACCTGATCAGCCGAAGGGATATAGTGGAGAGTACTCTGTTTGGCAACAACCTTTTCACAAATGAAATGGCAATTCACTTCAATATGTTTGGAGCAAGCATGAAAGACGAGATTGGTGGCTAAAGAGATAGCAGAGAGGTTGTCACACCAGAGAGCAGGCATAGAGCTAAAAATGTGAAGATCAAAAGAAGCATCTTGAACCAAGTTAGCTAAGCAGCAGCATGAGCAAGAGCTCGATACTTGGCTTCGGCAAAAGAATGAGAAACAGCTAGTTGTTTCTTAGGTGACCAAGAAATGAGATTTAAACCAAGGTAGACACAAAAACCCAAAGTTAAACGACAATCTAAAGAGTCACTGGCCCAATCAGAATCATAGAGAGCATAAAGATCAAGGGAACTAGGGTTGAACAGTAAACTATGAGATAATGTGCCTTTAATATAATGAAGAATCCGTTTAACGGCAGCAAAGTGACTAATGGTAGGGGCATGCATAAACTAACACACTTGATTGACTGGTAGTGCAATGTCAGATCGCGAAGAGTTAAGTATTAAAGACCACCAATGGTACTTCGATAGAAGGAAGGTTGAGAAAATGGAATGGAATCAGACACCGAGGTGGATGGCTTGGGAAATTGAGGAGAAGAACTGGGTTTGCATTGAAACATACCAACCTTAGTAAGGAGGTCAGTGGCATAATGGTGCTGAGAAAGAAAATAGCCATGGGGAAGATGTTGGACTGATATGCCAAGAAAGTAGTTAATAAGGCCTAGCTCTTTCATGGAGAATTTGGAATGAAGCTGAGAGAATAGCAACCGAATATGGGCAAAGCTATTGCCTGTGAGAAAAATATCGCTAACATATACCAAGGGAATGGTAATGGTGGAGGTTACTTTTTAAACAAAGAGAGAAGGGTCATTATGACTATTAGTAAATCCATGACTGAGGAGAAAGAACAGAAGGTAGAGTACCAAGCTCGAGGGGTTTGTTTAAGGCCATAAATAGCCTTATAGAGCCGACAAATATGAGAGGGATGGAGTGGATCAACAAAACTAGATGGCTAGGTTAGGTAGATTTCCTCCTCTAATTGACCATGGAGGAAAGCATTTGAAATGTCCAACTGTTTAATTGACTAATTGAAGTGCAAAGCTAAGGATAGAAAGACTCGAACAGTGGGCTGCTTAGCAACTAGACTGAATGTATCATAAAAGTCGACGCCAAACTCTTGAAGATAAAGCTTTATATCTAGCAATGGAATCATTAGAGCCCCTCTTAAGCTGAAAGACTCATTTGCAATCAATAACATTCTTGTGAAGAGGTAAAGGCACAAGGGACCAAGTTTGTTGATTGAGGATAGCGTGATACGCTTGGTGCATAGCAACAGTCCAAAGAGGAGATTTCAAGGCTTGATGATAGGATGTGGGCTCTAAGAATTCAAGAGTGGATGAAGAAAAAGTGAGGTAAGTTGAGTGAGAAGAGAGGAGAGAACCAATTTTTGGCCTAGTGAGCATGGTGTGAGTATTGAAAGATGAAGCAAGCTTATGAGAAGACAAAGAGGAAAGAAGAATAGCAATTGAATCAATGGGGATAGATGGAGTAGAAGACGTGGCAGGGATAAATGGTTCAACTGAGGAAGAGAGTGTAGTAAAGGAGGAAGAAGAGGGATTTGTGGAAGAAGAGGATTGAGTGGGAGAACTAGAATGCGAATTAAGAGATGAAAGAGGTGGAGGTTGATCCAATTTAGGGACAGAAGACTAGAAGAAGGACTGAGGAGAAGAAATGGTGTTAAAAGGTGAAAGAGTAGAGAAAAGAAAAATGGATTCATGAAAAATAATATGCCGTGATAGAAATATTTGGCCAGAAGAAGGATTATGGCACCGATAGCCTGTGGCAGTGGAGTGATAACCAATAAACACACAAGGATTGGACTTAGGAGCAAGTTTATGAGGAGAATGAGGCTTAAGCCAAGGGAAACATTGACACCCAAACACCCTTAGGAAATTGTAATCTAGAGGTTGATGAAAGAGCATTTGATAAGGAGAGTTATTTTGAAGCTTAGATGAAGGAAGTCTATTGATAAGATAGGCAGCTCTAGCAATGGCTTCAAACCAAAATTTTAAAGGGACGGAGGATTGGTGCGACAGAGCAATAGCAATTTCAGTGAGATGGCGATGTTTCCTCTCAGCAACCCCAATTTGTGGAGGAGTATAGCGGCAACTGTGCTGATGCACAATGCCATGAGCTAATAAAAATTTATTCATTTTATTACTTAAGAATTCAATGCCATTATCTGTGTGTAATACTTTCAAGGTGGTGGAGAACTGCTTCCCAGCATAACATTTAAAGTCAACAAATTTTTAGAAGACTTCACTCGTGTAGGTTAAGGGATAAACCCAACTAAATCTACTATAATCATCCACAAACAAGACATAATATTTAAAACCAGAAGTTGAAGCAGTAAAGGGTCCCCAAACATCACTATGAACTAAGGAAGGGGGTTCATGAACACTAGAATTTGAAAGTGAAAAGGGGAGTCTATGACTCTTAACAACAGCACAGCTACTACATGGAGAGTGAGACTGAGAAGAAGGCTTGAGATGTTTGTTAAGGTGCTGGAGCTTTAACACAGACGGATGCCCCAATCATTGGTGCCAAAGTGAAGAAGGCATAGAGGACATTAAGGCACTAACAAAGGTTGAAGTAGTATGAGGAGTTGCTGAAGCGGATGACTGAAACTGGTTGAGACCATTAATGTTAGGACCACTAGGTAGAATCTGCTTCGTGCATTTGTCCTGGATGAAGGAAGAATTAGTGTCAAAGATAATGAAACAATTGTTTTCTTTGGTAAATTTATGAACAAATAAAAGATTTGCAGAGATAGAGGGAACATGGAGAATATTTTGGAGTTAAAAGGAAGTGGATTGAGTAGAAAAAAGACCATTACTCGAATAATGAATAGCTATAGAATTGCCATCTCTAATGGTGACTGGTGTGCTGCCCTAATAGGGTTGATAGAGGTTAAGATTTTGGAGATCATAGGTGATGTGGTATGTAGTAGCTGAGCCAAGGTACCTATTGCTCGAGGGAGATGTAGTGGAGGTCACAAAGGCTTTTGGCTGAGATAAGGGTGATGATGATGTATTGGTTGTAGTGGATGAGAGTATGTGAAGAAAGTTTAGGTCCATTCCGTGTCAGCAATCAAGGGCATTGTGGTTGGATTTGCCGCAGATCTGGCACGCAACTTGGTTGTGAGTTGTGAAAGACGGGTTGTAGTGACCCTGAAATTATCTATCTCGACCACCTCTAAAGCTTGAAGTTTTTCCCTGATAAACTCCACGAGAAGAACCTCTCCCTATAGTGTAGTTGTTCGTTCCTCTATTTTGATTGAAGGTTGGCAGAAAATCTTGAGAGAATTTTCCTTTAACTGTGGCAAAAGATACGTTGGAGCTGAAGCTATTGATAGACGACTGTTTTAAAGCCTTTTCCACGTGTATGGCTTCTGAGCAAAGCTGAGCACATACGACTTCCATAGAGATTGGATCTTTAGTTAGAATGGACGTCGGCCAAATGCCTTTCTAACTCGAACCCCATGCTAGTCAACCCGACGCTCAAGGGCAAGACACATCATCCTAACAATCCAACCTCGATACCCTAGTACCACATAACGTTGCAAACACCAAGTCAATCCGTAAAATTTTCGTGCAATCACACCAATACATAAATGTCACACATCAATGCAAACTCTCATGCAATGGATCAACCATCTCCACGGATCCTAAGTATTAGAATCTATAGCTCTGATACCAATTTGTCATGCCCTCAACTCCAGGACACACGAACCAACCGCAACGAACCAACCCAAAGGAGTTTATCTCAAGAAAAAGAGTTTTAAGTTTAAAAACCTCACAACAACTCTTTAAATAAACCATTTAAATGAAGGATTTTCAAGCCCCAAAAGAGAAGAGATTCTAAAAACAAAAGGTTAAAAAAGTGCACCAGCAGGCAGACCGCTCGATCGGTCTCAAGACCAATTGATTGGTCTTCCACCTACCACAACAACTGAGAGTGGTGTTTGACCGCTCGATAGACCGATCGACCGGTCGATCAAGCGATCCAACCCTGGACCCTTTTTCAAACCATATTTTCCGACTCCAACATCCCACACTCCAATCATACTCTCCAACTGGCATTTAAGCATAACCCGAATATGTAAAAACAACATTAATAAGCTTTGAAATAACCCCAAATATCTCATTCAAAGGTAGCCAATGTTTAAACCAAAGGATTTTAAACGAAAAACCAGGACAAACCCAAAATAACCAATCGATGTCTTCACATGCATACAATCCATGAGTGTATAGCCTTAATACCTTACAGAACGGTACCAATGTATCAAAGAATTACATTTACAAGATTCAATTTTTCCAAAAGATCTTTCTACAAAAGAATGTAACTCTAATAAAAGATTCAAAAACGGTCTCAACGACCAAACTCCTTAGCCGATCACTTTCTTCCTGCTATCACCTGAAAGGTTTTAAACAACATGAGTCGAGATTCGTAAAAAATAGACTAAACATGAATAAATGCATGATATGCGGGGATGATTATGTGAATGCATAACAAGTTCAAACCCAAAATCAAGTTCACTTTTTTAGTAGATTTTCATTCACATAACCGGTTTTCTTTTCTTATAAGAATCAACACACACCATGTTTAGTTCTTTAATAATGTCATCTCAACCCCAACACGGTTATCATGACTACCCATTCCCATTTCGTTTCATTTCATTTTTCATAATACAACTATTATCTAGGTTTTTCAAAGTCTCACATTCATCAATTACGTCATATGATTTTACAAATTCGATTTCATTCGTTAATTTAATTAAGTACCAATATCGAACATCGCCTATAGACCCACGCGTATTTATCACCACCGGGCCACGCAAAACCCAGTGAATAAATATCTATTCTATAGCCTGACACGAAGAGTACAAATTTTTTGTTTCTTTTGAAAACATCAATGGGTGGGCCGCCTAAGAGCACGCTTTTACAGGGATTAACCCGAATGAAATGCTTACTTTACATTGCGCAAGTTTTTGGCCTTTTACTAATGAGCTACTCGAGACTAACCTTAATTATCCAAGCCAATTTTACGGTACCTTAATTAAGTCATTCACATTTAAACCAACGCAAGTCCAATCGTCAACCCGGTTCTTCTCACCAAACCCAACACCATTATGGCTTCAATTATCAACAATTTAAATATATTTATCATTCTCATATTTGAATTAACATAGTAAAATACAATCAATTCTCATATCTCATGACATTATTTACATCCACAATTCATGGAATTTATTCAACTTTTCCAACCCAACACTATATCATTTTCACTTATTCTCAAGATCCATGAAATTAATTTATCAATGGGTTGATACAAGCCCCAATTTATCAAAAATTTAATCAATTTCATCATTCGGGTCTAACAACCTAAAGAATTCCCAAATTTTCATGGTTTTAACTCAAATTAAAACCTAACTATTCATATCACAAAATTACAACTCTCCAATGATAATATCATAATAAAACTACCATAAATCATCAAAAAATACAAGGTTTAACATGCTTTAATTCCAAACCCAAACCTAGAATTTCAAAATATAGATTTTTCATGCTTTTCATGTATAAACTCAAATATACAATTTATATATAATAAATTCTCATAGAAAGTCATATATCTTACCTCTTAGATGCTCAAAACCCAAGAAATAAGCCTCCAACCGCGAAATCTCAATCTTTAAGTGAAAACCAAGCTTCCAACGAGTAAGCCAACTCCTCTAATAGTGTCCAATCGAAAAGGAAGCAAGAAATCTCTTCCAAATGAGCATGAGAAGCTCAAGGAACACCAAAAATCATATCTGGAGCTTAAGGTTTCATTTTAGAGAGAGAAAGAGATGAAATAAATGAAAAGAGAAGCTCCAAATCCGATTTTAAAGTTGTTCTCTGTCACAGACCGATCGGTCGATCGATCCATCTCTCGCGGGACAGCATTCCAAGAAAATAAAATGTACACATAAATTCAAATTTTGTTCCGACGCCACAAAGCTCGTTCATACAGCCCACAATAATTATTTTTCGTGCATAATCGAGCACATAATTATCGTCACATCTCATTATAATGATTAAATTTTAATTCTTCTCCACAACTAAATACTTCACTATATACCACCAAACACTCCGCAACAAAGCTTAATTAATCATTTCAAAATAAAAAGGACCGGATCCCTACATCAATTGATACTATTTAAATTTGAAACATAATGCATGCCTCTTTTTCATCAATTTGATACTTCATTGGCATTAGTAGAATAATAGGTTTTAACTATGGGTCACTACAACAAAAAACTAATTTGTCAACGCAACAAAAATCATCTCTAAAAGTCTAATTGAGTAGGTAATAGTATTTGCCAACACAAATTAGTGTATCGCCAGATCATTGGTAAGAAGGCGCCACCAAAAGGTTTCACCAACGTATTGTCTATACGTTGGCAAAAAAGATGAATTTGCCAACATGATTTTGTGTCGCCAATAAGCTAAATTTTGTGTCGGTAAATAAATGATCCGTTGGCAAAAATTATTCATATATAGGCTACCTTGACACTTTTGCCAACGATAAAAGTTGTCGCCAAAAATAATCACGGGATTTTTAATTTTAATACTTTGCCGACACATTAAAATATGTCGCTAATGGTAAATTTTTGTCCACAAATGAGTTCATCGCTAAAAGCATTATATTATATTTGACCACCTCAAATATTTTGTTTCATTCAAACACACTTAATAAAAATTAACAAAAACATAATATAGAATAAAACTTTAAAATTATGTTATATAAGTAATTCCATCCAAACTAAATTAGCACAATATATCAATTTGAAAAGAAATAATAAATTCATCCAATTATATAAAGATTAAATTTTTAATTATTTTGCCAAACAACAATATTTAACATAAGCTATATACTTTGTGCAGCTTCAGGAAGTCATTTAATTTTCCTAGCCTCATGTTTTTTTGATTTTATTTTTCCTGATCAAGTTCTTCTACTTTTGTCATTTGTTTATTTTCACCGCTATCATTGCAATCATCATCTACCTTTTCTAAATCTTGACAGGAGCTTCTCCAGCTAGAACTTGTTCTGCTTGTAATAGTTTTCCCCTTTCGTTTTAAACCTTTTATGGAATTGAGATGTGATGGCAAAATTTCAGCAATAACTCTTATCTAGGCAACTAAATATACAAAATAGCAAAAAAAAACTCAATCGTTAATACTCCCCCACTCCTTAAAAAATAATAATAAAGAGAAAACAAGTGAGAATAAAAATATTTTAACATGTTGTTTATTAGCTAGTAAATTGTACGTTGTTGGGTAAAAAGATTTCAAAAACTCTAAAATAAAGACAAAAGGACAATAAACAAATAAAAATATAAATCAATATCATCTCATTCAAATCGAAACCTAAATCGAAACCTAAGAAGCAATATCAAAAAAAATAAAAACACAATACCATACTTGTGAGAAAAAGGAAAAGACCAAACTATCCATCAATGCGTGAATAGTTTCGAAATAGTTTCACCATATGTTAAGCACCGGTACAATATGTTAAGCACTAAATTGTTTCGAAGTTTCACCATATATCCATCAATGTATGGATTTAATTTCCCTCTGCAGTGCTATTTTTCGTTGCCAGTTATTTCAATAGCATAGAAATTAAATTTATTAGAACAAATTTGAAAAAAAGTTATACCTTCGAACCAAGATCACAGAAGTAGATAAAGAGATTTACAGAAACAGGGGGCATTTTGGGAGGGGAAGTAAGAAAAAAAAAACAGGGTGTTTTGGGGATTGCCTTGTTAGTGGCGTAGGCGGCTTAGGTCGTCGGCGGTGGAAGCTTGAGTCGTCGGCAGTGGCGGCTTGGGTCGTCGGCGGTGGAATGTCGACCAAGCTTGTGCGACGGGACTGTGCGATAGCGGCTTGAGTCGTCGGGGGTGGCGCCGGCGGTTTGGGTCGTCGACGGTGGCAGCTCGGGTCGTCGGCTGTGGAATGTCGGCCAAGCTTGTGCGGCGGCTGTGAGAACTCAGAATGTAAACTCGTGTTTTGGTCTCACGCTTGGGATTTAACCTAGGAGAAAAACGTGAGTGCAAACTGCGTTTTGAGAGGCCAAATAACGCATTCTCAAGCTGCGTTTTCTAAAACAACTCTACTTTGTTTACTAGTTTCAAAACAACAATATTTTTATTAACAATTTTTTCAAAAACAGTACTTTGAAAAAAAAATTCAGCATTGGTTAGGTTAATTAGGGATTTAGAGATTTAGGGATTTAGAGATTTTTTATTTTTTTTTGTGCTTTTTTTTTGTAATTTTTTTTCTTATTTTTTGATTTTTTTAAAATTATTTTAGTTAAGATTTTTTTATATTTTTGATTTCTAATGATAAAACGAATATAAAAATATAACTTTTTTTACTAAATTTGAAAAAAGTTCATTAAATACGAAAAAAGTTTTAAAAAATCTTAAAATGGCTTTTTAAGACTTTTTTGGTTTCATAAGAACTATTTTTTATTTTTTGGTTATTTTTTATTTTTCTAGTTTTTTAATAACAAGATAAATCTAAAAATTATTTTCGTTTGAAATAACGTAAAAAAATTTACTAAAAAAACTATATAAAAAATCTTTTAAAAAATTATCTCCATAAGAGCCATTTTTAGGAATGAGTTAACTATTTTGATGATGAGAGTCTTGGTGTTTTGAGCCAGCCTTACACCAGATTCGTTAGGGGTTTAATAAGTGTTAAAAGAATTAGTTAGTTTTATATAGAATTAAGAGTTTTACATAAATTTATACAAAAACTATGTAATTTTATAAATAAATTTATTAAAATTATATTGATTAAAAAATATATGTTGATTTTTACCTATGCACAAAGTTTGTCGGTAATGAATTTTTGATTTACCAATGTATAATATGTTGGGAAAAGTAAATAAACTTGTCGTACCCAAAAATATGCTGACTTTTACCAACGCACAGAGTTTGTCGATAATGAGTTTTTATTTACCAACGATCCATATGTTGGCAAAAATAAATACTGCGTAGGTAAAAAGTTTACATTGTGATGACGGGAAAAAAATTTGGCGCCAAATGTTTTTCAATACTATTTGTCAACGAATGAGTTCTGTGTTGCTAAAAAAAATTTGTTTGAACTTTTGCCAACGTATTTTGTTTTGTCGTAGCCAAAAATATATATTTTCCTACAAAAATTCCATGCGTTAGCAAATTTACTCGCCAATTGTGCATTTTGTTGTAGTGACATAGGTTGGTTTAGTTTGGTTTCACACCAAATTTAGGGCCGAACTAATTTTGATTTGTTCCAATTTTTTAGATTCAGAATCAATTCAATTATTAGTAGAGCCAAACTAAACCAAAAAGAATTGGGTTGGATCAATTTAGAATCACAATTTTATGAATTTTAAAAATTACATTGCGCGCATGAAAAAATTTACCATGTATAATTTTTAAAATTTGAAATAAATAACAAATAAAAGTTATAACACTCATATGGTATAATAAGAATATAAAATAAAAAATTTAAATAATTATTTTACAATCTATTTAGTTAAATAAATGACAAATCTAACAAAAGAATCACAAAAGTAAATGAAATATGACAAATACATAACAATTAATAGTAACTAGGGATAATTATACTTATCTCCCATGGGCTTTAAGCTTATTATAAGAATCTCCCGTGTGGTTTCTGAAATTACTCTAACCTCTACTGATATTTAATTTTAACATCAATTGCACCACAGCTATTAAAATTTTTGTTAAACTTTAACGGAAACCGTCCCTCCCACCCTAAAACTACCATTCCTACTCTAAAACTTTCCTTTAAACCACATTTTCCCCCCAAAATCACCCTTCTCGCCCCAAATTTCAATGGAATGATGATTTTGGGGTGGGAATGGTGGTTTTGGAGTAGGAATGGCGATTTTCGTTAAATTTCAACGAAATTTTTAACAATTTGGGTGCAATTGATGTTAAAATTAAATTTCATGGGAGATTTGTGTAATTTTAGAGACCACATAAGAGGTCCTTGTAATAAACTTAAATCTCAAAAGAGGTAACTATAATTATCCCTAGTAATTATTTTATCAGCTCCAACAGGTTGTCTATAATACTAACTAATTTTCTAAACTTAATTCTCGTTGGTTATTTTTGACCAACCAAAGTGGCTTTCACGCGATAATTGTCTCCTTCTTTTCCTTTTGATGATATTCTGATGCATGAACATATGTGGTGTTCGAAAGCCCTTAGTGGTATTCTAACATTGTTAATGGCGTCGCCATCTCTGCCACAGCTACCATCTCACTTGCCTCCTCTCCGTTATGCATCTCCACCACTGCTGTTCTCTCTAGAGTGATTTCAAATATACATGAACATCATGATTTCCTCTATATAGAAATGGGTTTAGTCACAGATATCGTCCGCGTTTGCGACGGTGAGCAGATGAGATAATTGTTGAATTTTAGGATTTGTTCGGGACACGAAAATTTATTTTGAAAATTTATTATGTTTAGTTTAAATGAATAACTAAAATAAAGAGTAGTGTTGTAGTGCATATATATATATATATATAAAAGTTGTTATCTAAAATAAAAAATATATTTTTATTATATTTTGACTAATTATTTTAAAATTGTGTTGGAAATACTTTTAGAAGTTGTTCCTTGTGACTTTACTAATGTGATATGGTATATGTAGCACTATTAGTTTCTTCCTTATTTTCTAATTTATTAATTTTTTCAACTTTTTTTTAGTTCATTAAGAGTAATGTGTTTTAGTTTTCTTAATTTGTTAAAAGTTATAATTATTTTTTAAATTTTAATTATAAATTAATATTTTTATTAAATATTTATAATTTTTACTATAAATTACCATTAGTAAACTACTAATTTAACAACGCGAAACACTCAGGTTGAAAATTCACTCGTACTTGGGATGAAAATGTAATTTAGCCCTTAAGAGAAAAACAAAAGAAAGGGAGTTTTGCACTTTAAGCCGAGTTGTTGCCAGACTCGTCCTCGTCCGGTAAAAACGTAATTTAGGGAAAAAAAAAAAAACAAAACAAACAAAAAAGTTTGCACTTAAAGCCGAGTTGTTGCCTGACTCGTCCTCGT
The DNA here is from genome assembly GCA_034768845.1 of Heliamphora exappendiculata. Taxonomy (NCBI): domain Eukaryota; kingdom Viridiplantae; phylum Streptophyta; class Magnoliopsida; order Ericales; family Sarraceniaceae; genus Heliamphora; species Heliamphora exappendiculata. The sequence continues at coordinate 12,002,463 of JAOTRH010000026.1, read as the reverse complement.
CCTCGTCCTCGTCCGGTTCGTTAGCCCTAAAAGGGCTTAAAACCCCTGGAAAACCCTTCTGAAATTCATCTGACCGTAATCGTTCCCACATCCCTTAATCTTCTTCAGACCTGTAAATGTCAATTTCTTTCTCTTCTCCATTGTTCTTCCCTCAACAAGCTTCTTCATCTGTAAGTCATACCCACAATCTTTTCTATAAGTCATTGGTGTAATAGTGAAGTATTGAACTTCATGTTTTGCAAGAGGCTGTTGGCTTAGCGGTTTTTTGAAGTGAGGTTTTGGGTTATATTTTTTCGGTAATCTAACTTCTAATTCACTAACTGTTGCCTTTGACAAAAAAAAATGTTTTGTTTCAGAAACAATGGGGAAATGAACGGGATTTTGGGTTATTACGGAGGAACACGCAGAGAATGAAGAAAATTGTGGTGAGGGCAGGGCCAAAGAGGATATCCTTTGACAGAGAATGCAGAGAGGCCTTACTAGCAGGGGTTAACAAGCTTGCTGATGCTGTTTCTGTTACCTTAGGTCCTAAAGGTATTGGGCCTCTGTTTGGACCATATCTGGAAAATTTTATTGAATGCCAATGGATAAAAACGAATTTTAAAGATTCTTAGGAAAAAGGAAAAAGGTTAGCAATTTGGGATAAAGGTGAGGAGAGAAAAAAAGGGAATTTGTTATTGACTTGGAGTAAAATGGGTGAGCATCGATTGAAAAATAGGAAAATAATTGTGGAAGGGGACACGTGGCACCGGATAAGACATAGTTTGTTAGGTGGCTGTAGAGAAAAAGGGAACCAGCTGCAAGTTAATAGGAATGTCCAACACCTGTCATCACAAGAAGTAGTCAAGAAGGATCACTAGCTGTTGGAGGAAAAAGTGGAGCTGATGGTTATGGATTTGGCTATAAAACCAAAGGAGGCCGAAATAACAAAGGCACACATCCATCGCATATCAAAGCCTTGGGCTTGTTTTCTGTTGCTTATCTTGTATTAATATATCTTTCCATTTATTAGTTTCAAACTTAGTTTCTTTCCGATTCAAGTCTAGTTTTCATTCTTATTAGATTCGAGTTTAATTACAGTTTGTTATTCCAGTTTGTGTTCAGATCAATTTTAGTAGAATCTCATTTTTGAATTTAAGTTTAAGTCTTTGCTTGTTTGTCCTGTGGATTTCATTTCTATTATTCAATAAAACACTTGGGAATTATTGAATGCCTTATTCGGTGAGGCAAACTTTGAACCTATAGCCTTATTGCTTCGGGCTATACACAATTCAGAGCTTAGCTTAAACACAATTGGACGTAATCATCCAGGCATGCATGCACCATATCATTAAGTCTTGAACGATCTTCAGTATGAACGCCAACAACCTCTCTCTTTCTCTCTCAACTAACTTAAATATCTCATTTATAGGATAAATTTAATCGCAGGGGGACAAGGGATGGTTTTTTTAGTTTGGGGACTATAGCTTGGTGGGATAAATAGATAAAAGACAAAATTGTACTTGCAATCGCATCACAATTTTATCAAACATGAAATTTAAGAGTATTTCTGTATATTATTTTATTTAATTCTACATGAATAATGTCAAATCAAACAATGGATTAATTTTTTTTGTCAGTAACAATGGACTATTTATCCATAGATTAGTTTACCCTAATTTGTACATAACAAATTACACTACTAATCTCTTCCATAATACTTCGAGTATAGTACTTTGAGTACACTATTAATCACACGAATTTAGTAATTTAACCAAGCGTGGTCCCCTGTTGGGATTGACTTTGATTGGTAGGTTGTTAGTATCGGTTCTGTGTAGCTTTGATATGCTCATAAAATATCATAAATGTATTAAAGACCTCAATGCATCTGGATTCTCTTGGTTTGAGGTTACAGTTAATGTTTGTTCTTTCTACATTCTTCTTCTCTTGCTTACTTTTTTGAGGTTACTATTTGGTTTGTCTAAACCGTAAATTGAAGTTCAATAATTTAGGACCTTACCTTTATTATTTGGGTTTTATGATTTGGTGCTGCTTTTGAAGTTTTTGGTTTAAGCCTCACTTTATTTTCTTTTTTCTTCATTCCTTTCTTTTTTGGTGAGAGAATGCTTGACCTTAAGTTATATGTTATGAAAGCATTAATTTTCTTGGAATGTGCAATATCTTTGGAAGGGCGGTAGCTTGATTCTTTCTAAGAGCACCTTATCTAGTTTCCCCACATAGTTCAGGTTGTTTTTTTACCTATTTTGGTTGCCTGTAATTTAGAGAAATTTACGAGGGCCTTCATATGGAGAGGGTTGGGAGAAGAATTCAAAATTTACCTTGTTAACTAGAAGCTGGTTGTTTTTCCTGTGGAAGGGGGTGGGTTGAGTGTTACCTCTTTCTCTTTCAACACGGCCCTTCTTTATAAGTGGTTGTGGAGACCTTTGAAAAGGAAAGCCTTTGGTGGAGGGTGATGTCTAGAAAGTATGGGTGTGCTTGAGGGGAGTGGGCTTTGGGTCCAACTAGAGGGTATTATAGGAATGGGGTGTGAAAAGGATTTGAGCATGTGGAATGATTTTAGGAAGTTGCCAACCTTTAAGGTAGGGAATGGACTTAGGTTACTTTTTTGGATGGATGCTTGGTGTGGACGTAGACTGTTACAGGATCGATTTTTTGGACTTAGACTGTTACAAGTGTGGTTGTCGTTGTTCAGGATAGCGCTCCTCTAAGATTAGGAGATTGTTCAATGGTGGAGCTATTGTCTTTGCTTTCTAGCTTTCCCAGTCAAATGGAGGTTGAGGATTTTCTAGCCTGGAATGGTATAGCTAATATCAATTTCTCTATGGTGTCTGTTTGTAGAAATTTAGCAATTTGTGCGTGATGTCTTTTTCGCTAGAAAGGGATTTAGTAAACTTTGGCTCCCCCTGATAGTGGCTTGCTTTGCTCGAACCGTTGTTATCAAAATCATACGATTCATGATACATTTCATACGATTTGGTTTGTTACATCTAGCAGTCAATTCGTATTGGTGGGATGAATCGGCGAAAGCAAGAATAGTACGATTCACGATACGTATTATACGATTTGATACGATTCGGTTCGCTAAATTAAGAAATCGATTCAACACTAATCAGGTCTCGATTCTTATTTCTTCTAACTTATAATTTTACATTATAGAGACTTGTTCCACATCACTTTTCTAAGCCACTTAACCTTATTTATATATTCTAGATGTCTCTCTACCAAATAATAATTGATTCTGGATTGAATAGCTATAAATTCCGACATGGTATGATTAGTATTAAAGTTGTGTGGGGTGGTTTCGCGAGTTAAGTTTTTACCCAATGTCTATTTCATTCATTTCGTTCATTTTTATATCATCTTCACATGCTTCTAAACGACATGTGCGGGGGAGAATCAAAGACGTCACGTATTACTTTTTTAAGCTATTCAAGTTTAATTCATATAATTTAGAAATTCCCTTACCCATTGCTAATTGATTTTACGCTGGATGCCCCTAGATCTAAAATGTGTGTACGAATTATTATAAATCATAATATAATTATTAATGCAATATAGAATCATGAAGCACGATAAAACTCATACCCACATCTCTTGTCCTAGATGCAAACGTCTTACCTATTACACTACATGCTCATCATTCAAAACAAGCTCTTTATTGATTTATGACTAAATTTTTTTATTTTTATGATCCATCTTTAATCTTTAACTATTTTAGATATATTTTTTTATGTATTTTAGAAATGATAACCGAATTTTTACGATTCACAATTCGAGAATAGGTAATTTCGATTTACAATTTGAGTCTCGATTTAACAACTATGGCTGAAACAATTGCAATGGAGGTAATTCTCATGATCAATAACTTCAGAAAGCGAGGGAGGATTTGTTTGATCGGTGTTGTATGCAAGAATGCAGGGGAGTTGGGTTAATCACCTTTTGTTACATTGCTCGGTGGCTTCTCAGGTTTGGTATATAATACTTGTTTTGGCGTTTCTTGGATGATGCCTTTCTCAGTGAAGAACCTTTCTCAGTGAAGAACCTTTTTGGCTGTTGGTATAGAGTTTTTCCAAAGTATGGTCTGAGGCAAGCTTGGGATGTGGTACCCATTTCAGTTTTTGGCGCATTTGGAGGGAAAGGAATTGTAGGTCTTTTGAGTTGGAAGAGTGCCTTGTCCGTGTTGAAAGAAGGGCGCTTTCTTGATTGGGACCAAATCTCATCCATTTTGTTTTTTTGTTTTTTTTTTGTTCAAAACATAGACTTGTATCATATCACAAATATCCATTTAGTGGAATATGATATACCATGTGGCTTAGGCTTAGGGGATTTTTCCTTTTCCTTGGATTCTTTGGTGGAATTTCTAGGGGAATTGTGCATTCCTGGATTTATGGAGTTAGGTATACTTTTTATTTCTGTATACTCAAATATATACATGGGTGTGCTCCTTTTGGTGCTATTAATGACACTAATTTTCTTATAAAAAAGGAATCTTTTAGAATATCAAACTGAAATGGTAGCAACAAGTCACAGATGGATATGTACCTTTGTAATGCACACCATTAATCCAGAAGGTCAAAGAATGGAAAAAATAACACGATTTCCAGTTGTATGGAAGAGCATTATATTCAAAAAGAGTGAAATGTGATAAAGACAATGCTATTTGTTCTTATTAGATGTTGATGCGGGTTGGTATGTATCTTGTAGTCCCAAAAAGGGGAAAAAAGAAAAAGAAAAGAGAAAAGGATGATATTGAGATTCTTAGACCATCGAAATCTGTTTACACATCCTGGTGAACCTATCTACCTGGTTTTTCGGCTGGGCTGCTACAGGGGTCATCATCTATTCTTTGGGTTTTTACCTCTCTCCCTTGTAAATTCAAAGCATACTTGCATTCCTGTTAGTTATTTAGAGGAAAATCTCCCTTTGGTCAGACACAAAGTAATGGTCAGTGACACGTAAATTAAATTTTGTGGTCTTGTAAATTAAATGAGATATTTCACTCCATGAATTCCAGGGTTCTTATCTTATGGGATTTCCTTTTCTGCACCTTCTTTGAGATTAAACTTGACATGACAATTTTCCTGGTATTGGAAGCATTTGAATGCAATCACATAAAACAGTATAAAAGCATATTGTTTGTTCTCTTGTTGTATATTTTGCGATGGAGAAAATGTTCTCCATATTAATGTGAGTTCTATTTTTTTTTTCATGAACGTCGTACAAAGAAGTTTGTATGGAGCTTTTTTTTTTTAAGACACATTGAGTAATAGAATGTTGACTACAAGTTTGTTTACCTCGCTGCAAAACAATGGGCATGCCATCAATTGGAGGAGGGACCCCAGACGAGAGAGATAATGTGTTCAGGCCATAGGGCACAATAGACCTATCCTTAGATCACTAATACACATGGATTGGAATAGATTGTACCTAGACATGAAAAGTGATTGGCACAAGAAGAGTAGGAGAGGTCAACTCCCCCTCACTACAAAAGGTAAGGTTGGAGGTTACTTCCATACCGGTTGAAGTAAAGGTGGTTGGCTCAAAATATGTGACATCAGCACTAACAAAGTATCGACGAGACTTGGGATCATAACAACGATATCTTTCTTGAGTGCGAGAGTACCCAAGAGAAATACATGAGTCCAAGGAGATAACTTATCAAGACCTAGATCTAGAACGTGAACAAAAGTAACACAACCAAGTACCCAAGGAGTAAGAGAAAAAGGATAGGAACCAAGGTATAATAAAGAAAACGGTAAATTTTGGTTAAAACCAAATTATCGATGTTTACGCTTAGCTACACCATTATTCCTAATTAAGTCCTTAAAATAGGACCCAGCCACAATTATCACTTGTAATGCAACCAGTGATTCCATCCCTGTATCAATTAGGTGAAAGGAGCTTTGTACTTTGGAAATTAAGTCCCTTTACCATATCAATTATTTCAGTTGAAAGAAACTTAAAAATGAAACAAAGAATGCCGTGAGTTTTAGAATTCTCACCTCTTACAATGGACTTCTTCATTCATACCTAAACATATCTTTTTGGCAGGGGTCTAATGCGGACCTCACCCTTTAAAGCACAAGCACATAGGATTTCATTGATTCCAAAAATTGTACTGCTTTTCTCACGCTAGAGATATAAGATTGGTTGGCCTAATTCCAGATCCTTATGTTAATATAAATATATGATCGTTTCTATTTGGATTTTGGAGTATCAGTATTCGTAAAAATGCTTATTCTGATTATGCGAAATGAGTTACCTGGTTTTTAAGTTAAAATTGCAGGACGCAACGTTGTGCTTTCAGAATCTGGGACGTTAAAAGTTATCAATGATGGCGTTACGATTGCCCGGGCCATAGAGCTCTCAGATGCAATTGAAAATGCAGGAGCAGTGTTTATTAAAGAGGTCATAGTCATAATTCTCTGTGTAGCATTTACTGTTCACATTCACAACATAGTCATAATTATGATTTATTTTTTTATTTTTTTTTATTTTATGTGCCATGGTTGCAGGTTGCTACTAAAACAAATGATTTAGCAGGTGATGGTACAACCACTGCAATCGTTTTGGCTCGAGAGATGATCAAAGCTGGGTTACTGGCTGTTGCTTTTGGTGCTAGCCCTGTTTCTTTGAAGAAAGGAATGGACAAGACTGTAAAAGAATTGGTCCAAGTTTTAAAGAAGAAAAATTGTCCTGTGAAAGGGAGAGATGATATAAAAGGTCAGTTTTTCAAAAAAAGGAAAAAAACTTTGTTGTTTAAATCAAAGTTGTCAAATCATGAATCGAAATCGAGAATTATAAGATTCGGCATGAACTCTAAAGATGATGTTTAAACACTTTATATGTATGAACTATGAAATAAAATAAATAAATTGATAGTAACACAAATTATACAATAAGAATATAATTACGTAATCTAGTTAGAATTTGCAAAGACATTTACCTTCATCACAAACAATTTTGGCTAAAAACCAACTAACTATAAGATTCCTTAAAAATCATTATATATATATTTTTTAGAATTCTAAAAATGAGCCAAAAAATTTCAAAGAGAGTAAAATTACAAAAGAGATACATAAATATAAAAACACTTTAAAACATGTCTCATATGATTATAGCTAATAAAGAAAAGTTTTAAAAAGTTACTATAGAACTGTCGAGTCAAATGATCCAACTCATATCATATTAAACTATATTTGTTTTAATAAATAGCAATAAATAATTTATAGGAAGTGATATTTTCATTTTAAATATTCTAGAAAAATGTATTTTGATATTTTTTTATGTGGAAGAAAACTAAGAAAATGAATTAAGAATTTATCAAATCTTCTTGGTTCTTATCAAATCCTCTAATCGTCAAATAAGCAATAAAAGTGAAAATAAGGCACTCAATTATTTACTTTTAGTAATTTAAGGGTACAATATAAAATAATACTAATAATTTAATAATTAGTTAATTGCCAATTTTAAGGCACTCAACTAAAAATGTGATTTTGTTAGTGTGCTAATTTATTAAGGTAAAAAAATAAACAAAAGGATCATAAAAGTAAAAGATAAATTATTTTTTTGTTAGATTAGTAAGAAAAAGAATTAATATCGATGTTTTTTTTTTCTTTACTTTTTTACATAGAACAACATAAGAGAGGAAAGAGAATAAAAAGAAAGGCCAAGATCAGCTCGTTTTAGGGGTTTTGACTTTTGTGATATCTATATAGATCTTACATCAAGTTATTTTATTTTGTTATATAGATTTCCTATTTTTACAATAAACACACTATAAAGGCATTTTGAGGGGGAAAAAAACAAAAATAAAAGAATAAAATGGGTTCAACATTTGTTGAATATTATTATTTTAAGAATTAACATTAATCGTATATAGTTTATTGAATCGTGAATCATAAAATTCGTCACAATTCTGTAACAAAATAAATTCACTCAAATTCGTATTGACTTATGTATGAATCGTGAATTGAATCATGAACTGAATTATGAAATGGAAGATTATGATAATTATGGTTTAAATAATTTTAACTAAGAGAAGATCGTTGATCTTTTTCTCATTTTGCAGCCATAGCTTCTATATCTGCTGGAAATGATGATTTCATTGGGAACTTAATTGCTGATGCTATAGATAATATTGGCCCTGATGGAGTAATCTCTATTGAATCTTCCTCATCGTCCGAAACCTCTGTGATGGTTGAAGAAGGAATGAAGGTATTTCATATGATCATCGTTAAAGGAGCTTGTGAAAATTTTGAGTATAATGAACTAGTTGAATGTCAATTGTGATTCAGACAGGGTTTAAATATCAGACTGGTGTATGAAAACTACACATGATGATCAAAACGTGATATGATACCTTGTAATATTCAAATGTTGGAAAACTGAATTCACTGAAGAAATTTACTTTTTCTTGGTTTAGGTTACTAGTTGATAAAACACCGGTTGATTCGAAAGGTTGAATCTCCTCGATAATTTGTCAAGTACTTGGCGGCTAACCAACAACACAACCAAATTGCAATTGTACAACTAAATCCCAGTCAAAATGCAAGTCATTATAGTAAATAAATTGTGGTAATAAAGCCATGGGAGCTAGTCCAATAGATTCAAATGTGGAATCAATTGTGGTAATAAAGCCATGGGAGCTAGTCCAATAGATCTAAACACTAATGAAATGAGCAGTTGCCAGAGTATCTTAGAAATCACTGGTGAGTCCTCACAGTATGGACTTAAATCTCTCTTGTTGAACCCACACACGGCGCTCCCTTGTGCTTGATCTTCATCCAAAACATGAACCACACCCTTGGAATCCACCAAAGTCTTCACCATTGCCCTTGGAATCCATAAGGTTCTTTACCAAGGAGAAGGGATGAAGTTACAAAGCCTACGAGCTGATGGATTTGAATCTCCATGCTTGATAGACTGTTGTCTTCATCTCCAAAGCAATAGCAAAACCCCCAATCCTGCTTTGGGGATCACTATTATGCACAGGGTAGCGATTTGCGCAAAATATATCTAATATGAAAAGGTCTTGCATCTTTTATAACAATTCTGTTGTTGAATCGCTATTCAAAATCGCTCCTTTCCAGATTTCTTGCACTATCAAAGTGCTGAATTACTAAATTCTTTCCTCCTAGAATTCCTTCCAGACACAGGACCAAATCAAGATGATATAGATCAACCCTCTATTCTTGTGCTAAGCCATTGAGGAACAAGGGGAGACTAGACGTCGTAAAGTTCAACTCTCGTGCTCAGCCCTTGATCAATATGAGCTTGAAACTTCCTATCTTCTTGTACCAGGGAAAGGTCCTGTCTGTTGGATGATATGGACTGAACTATCTATTCCTATTACATGTAGGAGGGATTTCTTTTCACAGATCAGAGATTTGGAAACAATTCAGAGTCAAATGGTCTGGCAATGGGGTTGTAAGTTTAGAGGCCAACATTAGCTTCAAGTTAATGCTCAAAGTTGTGACACTTTTTGTGACGCCCCAAATCCTGGGGTCATCAATGATACAATAATAATAAGTAATATTTTGCTTAAACGAGAAATATGCAATCATTCTCATTCATAATGTGAGAGTTAACTTTTTACAACCCAAAATAGTACAATGTTTGGAAGCTCTCAACTCAAACTATTTCATGTCATTAAGGTTGAGTATCTAAAAGCCAAAAGGAAAGTGCTAAAAAAAGACATGCTCTGATCTTTTTCGGTCCCTTGAACTCTACGGGTTTATGTTCTCCTTCAGGTTACACTCTGCCCCTTCCTTGTCACCTAACATAAAACGCCATAAGATGCGACACCTAGAAAAAACTCCAAGATCCTACTTTTCTAAGCCAAGCATATTACTAATCATAGATTGCAAATAGGATACATCGAGGATAATAATAAATGATGAAAATGCATCATGCATGTGACCATTCCCACCTAAACATGGACTGACAAGGATCTTTACTCAATGATCCATAAGGTAAAACTTCCTGGGAGTGAGCATCGAGGTCATTTTGCCCCTCCTTGTGAAATAATGACTGCATTACCGAATAATATAACCGACTGTTTCATTCAGGTCACAATGGCGTGGGGTTTGGGCAAACTCCGAGTAACCACCTAAAGTGACGGAATATTCTCCGAAGGCAAACCCACGGTCTTAGATTCAGTGCATCAATTTTAATAGGAAATATCGGGATAAGGCACCATAATGTTCTCATACACTATGTTTTTGTCCGCTTATGCTCCCGACTATGACGGTATTAAACGGTTGTTCAGCTAAAGACGTAGCACGACTCAAGATATTGTATGTCTCAAGACGTCTATGGCCCCAACAGTAAATATGGGGAAGACACCCAAGGAAACATGGCTAAATCGCCATCAAAAAGTACAATCCCAACATACCGACAATGCATGAATTCAACATGTGCTAATCCCATGATAATCATCAATTATAACATCCTCATATGTCAAATAACTTGCATGCTTACACATTTGTAGAAACATTCAATTCATGGTACACGAACATAATCGTGAAGGACTTAGGTCTAACACTCACAATCAGTAATAATACTGTTCCAAGTTTTTTGGCAGTTGGGATAAATTACGTTTAAAATAGTAAACTAACTCAAAAAAATCTGAATTTTGGACAGTAAATAGTTTAGGATGTCTCCTAACTTTTTCATGAAGAACAATTTTCCAAAATCCAAACGGAAATAGGGGTTTTGGCCTCTACAAGAAAATGTATTGAATTTTCCCATAGGTCCAAATTCTGTACACTTTGTTTATAAATAGTTTTGACCTATCAAACGATACTCAAATTTTGTAAAACTTTCCAGATAATTAAAATAGCATTTTAGGAACATTTTTCATGAAGAAACCATTTCAAAAATGGAGTTTCAAAAATGGGGTTTTACCCTCTTGAACAGACCTATGCCAGAAATTGCACGAGTTTGGGAATATGTATTTTGTTCAAAATCTATCCGACCAAACCACCTCGAATAAATTTTGTTTGAAAGCTAACATCCAACTCTAACTCAAACCAAAAACTTGGCCGAAAGACGATATTTCTAGATTTAATTAAAAATGCTTGAAATAGACTTTCACTGTCGCTACAACCTAATAGAGGTCTCCTTAGGACTTAATTTGGTTCTTTTCTCGCTTTTTATGTTAAGGGCCAAGCTTCTTAGCACAAATCACACGAGTCATCATAAACAAGTCTCATCAACCATAAATAAATGAAGAAAACATATATCACTCATTACATCGTCACAAATCACAAATAAAAGCTCAAGGTTCAACTAGGGGTTCCTAGGTTCCATTTGTTCATATTTCACATGCCAACTCCAATGTGGGACTATCCTGCAAAATATTTTGATATTTCTGATATGATTATCCATTATATATAAAATAAAAACGTTATATATATATATATATATATCCATTATATATAAAACAAAACGTTATATATATATATATATATATAAAGAAAATCAAAATTTGGGGCCGACTTGGGAAAGTGTGAGCCACAATTTGGCTTTTTCTAATTTTTTTAAAAAGTTAGTAATTAGCTTAGCCCCAAAAGTCAAAAATATCTTCGAAAACGATCACCTCAACTTAAACTTATCCCTTATTAATCCCAAACACGGCTTAAGGGATACGTAGGCACCAAGATTTGGTTGCTAACTAATTAATTAGTTAATTTATCTCCCTTGAAACCAAACAAACCCTTGAATGCTACCCAAGCTTGGGCTCCCAGATTGATGAGGGTTAAAAAGGTAATTTTACACTTTAGTCTTTTTGTATAAATAGAGACCCTCTCCTACCTCTCTCCCCCTTGAAATTTCGGCACGTAGAGAGAGAGAGGGGAAGATTAAAAAGCTAAGTCTATCTTCTAGTATCAAGACCAAAGAAGACAAATAAGAAACTTCTCAAACCTCCCCATTCTTCACTCAAAAATATCTTCTCACCTCTATTCTTCAAAAAAACTTAAACCAAGAAAACAAAGGAATCTAAATCTAAAAAACTTAAAGATTTAAGCAAGTACACCATGTCAGCAAATAAGATGAAAAACTTGCCAAACCGCCATGGCCTAACTGACCACATCTAGAACAAGAAAGTTTTCTTGGACCGTCATCAGTAAAGTTATGAAAAAAATTCTTTTTTTAAGAAAGAAAAACAATGGAGATGGTTATAGATACAGTTGAATAGTAGAGTATGGATTTAGGATTTGAAGAAGGAAGAAGAGAAGATAGGAACAAAGAAAAAGAGATGAAAAAAAAGAATTCAGAAGAAATTAATTAGCCTCCTTCACCTACATACACTTATATATTATTAAGTTAAAGATAAGTACGAGAATGTTCTTAAGGAAATAAAACAAATAGAAAAGAATCACTCTTAACACTCTCCTTCAAGCTACAGCATAAATATCAAACATGCCAAGTATGATAAGCAAGCGATGAAAGATAGAACGCGACATTGGCTTTGTAAGAATATAACCCAATTGGTCTTCCGATTGGATATAACGAGTGACAATCTGTTTATGCAATAACAAATTCCGAATGAAGTGATAATTAACTTTAACATGCTTAGTGCGCTCATGGAACACCAAATTATTAGCAATAAAAATAGCGGCTTGATTGTCATAAAACATTTGCATAGGGAGTGAAGTAGAAATGCTAAAATCCCGAAGAAGAGAATGAACCCACAACATTTCATAAGTGGTGTGAACCATGGCTTGATATTCGGCCTCAGCACTGGAACAAGCTACCACACTTTGTTTCTTACTACGCTAAGTAATCAAATTGCCACCAACTAGGGTACAATAGCCGCCTATTAGAGTGGCTACCTGCTCAATCAGCATTTCTAAACCTGATGACAGTCAAAGAATCATATGGTTGATAAAGTAAGCCACGGCTTAGGGCACTCTTCAAATAGCGTAAGATACGACAAACAACCTCAAATAATGGTTGACGAGGAGCATGTATAAATTGGCTTACAACACCAACTGCATAAGTAATGTCCAGGTGAGTAATAGTGAGATAGATTAACTTGCCAACAAGGTGCCAATATCGACTAGTATCATAAAAAATATCGCCTTGTTCAGTATCAAGTTTAACAGTAAAGTCCGTGGGATTATCAACGGACCGAGCACCAAGAAGACTAGTTTTAGAAGGAAGGTCAAGTACATATTTTTGTTGAGAAAGAGAAATGCCTTTAGAAAAACGAGCAACCCCAATTTCAAGAAAATAGGGAAGATAACTGAAGTCCTTAGTATGAAATTTTGTAGTCAGGTGATTTTTCAGATAAAAAATGCCAGCAACATCATCACGAATATCATCAACATATACAATCAATACAATAGTGTCTCTAGAAAAGTGACGAATAAATATAGAGTAATCAGATGTAGAATGTTAGAAGCCATAAGTACAACCGAACTGAACTGATTAAACCAGGCACGAGAGGATTGTTTTAAACCATAAAGTGCCTTACCTAAACGACACACAAGATGAGCACTACCAGCAATACTATTGCCAAGCAGTTAGTCCATATATACCTCTTCCTGAAGGTCACCATGAAGGAAAGTATTTTTAATGTCAAGCTAATATAAAGGCCAATAATGACTAACCACAAGAGAGAGAAGGATACGAACGGAGTTAAGACAAGCCACAAGAGAGAGAAGGATACGAACGGAGTTAAGACAAGCCACAAGAGAAAAAGTTTCTAAGTAATTAACACCGTTGATTTGAGTATATCGCTTTACAACTAATCGAGCCTTAAGGCACTCAAGAGACCCATTAGGAAGATACTTCACGGTGTATACCCAGCGACAACTCACAGCTTGCTTCCCTAGTGGAAGAGAAGTAAGCTCCCAAGTCTGATTCTAATAAAGTGCTCTCATTTCCTCATCCATAGCATATTTTCATGACATTGACATGGTCTGTTTATAGGATGAAAGAACATAAATAGACGATAAGGTAAAAGCAAAAGAATAAAGACAATGAGAGAGATGATCATAGAATAGAATATTAGCAATAGGGTATTGAGTACAGGTACGCTTAGCACGATGCAAGGCAATAGGTAAGTCAGAAGAGCCGGATGGAGGGGGTGAGGACGCAAAAGCCTCAGCCAAAGAAAATGATGAATCCAGGCCATAAGGGACAACCTGTCGAGCACTAGATCGCTGATATATACTTGCAAGTGAGAATTAGGTAAAGAGGAAGGAGAGGGCATAGAAAAAGGTAAACGTAGAGTAGGAGAAGTAGACTCCCCCTCACAACAACATATGAGATCAGACAACAACGAGAGACTAGAAGAAGCAAAGAAAGGTGTTGATTCGAAGAAGATGACATCAGCACTAACAAAATAACGGCAGGTCTCGGGATGATAACAAAAATAACATTTCTGAGTATGAAAGTAACTAAGAAAAACACACTTTTGAGTCTGAAGGGACAATTTATCACGATTGGGATCAAGAACATTTACAAATACACTACAACCAAAAACCAGATGAGTGAGAGGAAAGGGCGACGAGGTCAGATATAACAAGAAAAAATGAGATTAACCATTGAGAGCAACAAAAAACATTGCCACTAATAAGAAAACATGTCATAAGAATAACATCACCCCAAATCTGTTTTAGTACTGTAGTGTGAAATAATAAGGTATGAATAACATCTAACAAGTGATAATGTGTGTGTTCAGTAATACCATTTTGTTGAAATGTGTATGCAGAAGTAGTTTGGTTAATAATACCATGATCAATGTAAAAGAAAGCAACACTAAATTCTAGATATTTAAGAGCATTATCAGATAGAATAACATTGAGACGTTTGCTAAATTGGGTATAAATTGCATTGTAAAAGTGAGATTAAAAGATAATTTCAATCGACTTTTTAACAAAAATAACCAAGTCGTGTGAGAATAGTCATCAATAAAAATAACAAAATAAGAATATCTATTATTGTTTGGAGTTCGAGAAGAACCCCAAATGTCCATATAAACTACATCAAAAGACTAATTGACGACTACGACTACTAGTAGGAAAAGAATTACAGTGATGCTGTACTAACTGACAAGTTTCACAATTAAAACTTGACATATGATTCAAACTGGGAATAGCCAACTTAAGCTTAGCCACATATGGGTGACCTAAACGTAAACGCCATTGAAGGGGAGAAACATTAGCACTCAAAACAGAGAAAGTAGCGAAAGGCAAAGTAACATTAAGATAAAATAGAATCCATTCTTCTCATGCTCGAACCAATTATTTTCTTGGTTTGGAGGTCCTGAAAAACACAAGAAATGAGAATGTTATCGAACAATGTAAAGTTTTAGTTAACTGGCTAATAGATAGTAAATTAAACGGAGAATTAGGAACATAAAGACTAGAAGGCAAGGAGAAGGATGGAGATGGATGTAGAATACCCGTCCCCTAACCAGGTTGAGATGAACCATTAGCTAAAATGATATGATGCTTGATATGAGTTAAATTAGAAAAAAACGATAGTTTACCAGATGTGAGAGCTAGCACCAGAATCAAGGACCCATGAAAGAGACTATGTATAATCCGTGCCTAAAGGCACTATTACTATTTTTTTAAAATCATTCAGTGGCTTGCAATGACGACTGAAATTATAAAGGACAAAAAATGTAAAAAAAAAAATAGTAGTTGTAGATCAATAAATTGTTCAAATACTCGAATTAAATAATAACAAATCAATTAAAAAATATACAATTATTACATCATAATTGGTAGTTATACTTGAATTAAATAATAACCGATAAAAAAAATAAAATTCCTAATGAATTTCATCTCATCGTTGGATTGTTTAGAAGAAATAGGAGCTCTTTGATCAATAGATACGTGTCACATCAACTATTGTAACTTGTTATATAGATGTAAGAGCTGCACATGCAATGTTACTTGAATTGGCTAAAGTAGCCGTGGAGGATGGAGGTAAAACATACCGCAATGTTCGAACAATTTTACTAAGCTGAGTAGTGAGAACACCATAAGAATCAGAAGAGGAAGACACCTGATGGGAAGACGCAGGAGAGATCTGAGATTAAGATGTGTGATTAGTAACTTGATTAACATAATCGGGTTTAGCACACGTAGCCCAACAATAAGGTTCAGTATGGTTAGTTCCACCATAGTGATCACATTTTCTATATTCACAACCACTACTGCGACCACCACCTCGTGAACTACCACAAAAATTTCGGCCAACATGATTACTGTGAAAAGAACCACGACCGTTGTCGGTAGAAAGTCTAAGGCAGAAGATTCAGACGCATACGGAGAAACATAAGGACTAGGTAGACCAACAGATTAGCCTAAAGAGGAACATAACAATCGGGAATATGCATTAGATGCAATAGGCAAGTTTCACTAGCCAGAATTTGGTCTTTAAACCCACGAAGATCAGAATCTAAACCAGAAAGTAAGGAGACAATCATGAAGTCCTCCCATTAGCGCTTCTGTTACTGTTAATCAATAGTGAAAGGACGATATTGCAATAACTGGCCCCAGAGATATTGCTTACTATAATATTTAGACAAAGGTTTCCGTGCTTGTTTAGTTGCAAAAATCTACTCATATAGCTCATAAACACGGGATATATTGTTTTGGTTCAAGAAGAAATCTGCAAGAGAGTCCCTGATTTGCTTAGAAGTATACAGAACTCCACTGTAGTAGGAATGTGAGGCTCGAAATTATGCCACGGCCAACCCATAACAATAGAATCAATCGCTTCCTAACTTGAAAGAGTAGGATCCCCGTTGGGTGGAGGAGGATCAATTATGTAATTCAATCTTTGTTTGCCTTTAAGAAAAATCTTAAAGGCATGTGCCCAGGCTAAATAGTTAACACCATTAAGGCATTTAGAATTGACACATCGCAACAAGTTGTCATCTTTAAGATCAAAAATCTTTTTCTCTGCCATAGTACCTAAAAGAAATTGTAATCAAATCATTACACATCGGTGAGAGATAGAAATTAAGTCTGGTATATAAAGAAACTTGTGGGCTACTACTAATAACTTGGTCTTAAGTATTTTGGTTTGTTTTGTTAGACTCATATTCAAGTTCTTAGGTCAATAGTTTACTTGAGTCGTTAGAAATGGTATCAGAGCCAATCTTAGTTCCCATCTAGGGTTCTATAGCGGTGTGGATAGAGGAGTAGAGACTCTGAAGAGGGGTAGAGGTCTCGAGGTTGTATACCTTGTGCACGCTAATGGGCTGCTTTATGTCTGCTAATAGGTTGTTTTATCCACATCCCAACCAGGAAAAAAACTTAAACCACGCCACGAAGGTGTCGCGTATTTAAGTGAGGGATATTGTGATATCCTATCCCACATTGGTGTGATACAGAAATTAAGTATGGTATGTAAAAAAATTTGTGAGTTCCTACAAATAACTTAGGTTTAAGCATTTTGGGCCGCATTGTGAGGCTCTTTATTTTTTTTCGACCAAAAAAATATGCAATGAAGTGAACAAGCTGTGATGCGAACTCAAGAAAATCAAATTCGATGCAAAACCAAGGTAACCAGTCGAAGATCACCGCACAAATCACCCAAAGAGCAAGAATCGAAGAGCCAAAGTCGAAACAAAGAAGATCGCAAACAATCAAAGTCCAAAAACAGTCGCCGACCTTCAAAGGAGCCAAAATTCAACTAAAAATCTTCCACAGTCACCAAACAAGCATAGATCCAACATAAGGAGGGAGATTCAACCCCTATACAATGGATCTCAACCATCAGAAACCAAGATTGAAATCGCAAAGTATAGATCAAAGCCCTAGGGTTCCAAAAATCTGGAAGTTTCGAAAAATCATGGGACACACCATCTTCTTCAAAAAATCAAAGAAAAATCACCACAAAGACCGGTAGAACGAGGCAATCTGAACCAGAAGAGCAGTGTTCTCCATTGTCCATACAAGTACTGACGTCATTGCATGGAAGATGACATCATCACGCTGTTTTCTCTGCGCGACAAGGACTGAAACTTTATAACTCTTCTACGGTTAGATTAAATGCGTTGATACTATGTTGAATAGTAGAATATGGATTTAAGATTTGAATAAGGAAGAAGAGATAGGAAAAAAGAAAAGAGAAAAAAAAGAGTTCATGAGAAATTAATTAGCCTCCTTCACCCACACATACTTATATATTATTAGGTCAAAGATATGTACAAGAATACCCTTAAGAAAATAAAACAAATAAAAAAGAATCACTCTTAACAAATACCAACTCAACAAGGTGATTTTACCACCATGGTCAATCCAACATGTGACTATTAAGAAATTTGAGAAAGATTCATAGAAAATTTTGATCACATGTATAGAGAACTTTCACAAATACAAATTAAGTGTGCTTAAATAACACACGAGTTTTATTTTTAGAAAAACACGTGAAAATCACAACTTTTAACAAAGTGTAACGACTTAAATTTTAGAAAAAGCTGACCCTGTTTGGTAACGTTTACATTTTTTTGTTTTTTGTTTACAATAAACAAAAAAATATGCTTTTGTTTATTTTTATAATAAAATGAAAACAAAAACATGTTTTGCAAATAAATGTTTAGAAAATGGTGATCAGAGGTGGTGATTGGAAGTGGTAGCCATTAATGATAGTAAGAGATAGTGATGGTGGTTTGAGGTAGTGGTCGAAAGCGGTGGCCGTATGTAGTGGTCGAAAATAGTGGTTGTAGGTGTTGGCCGTATGTGGTAACCGAAAATGGTGACCGGAAGTAGTGGTCCGAGGAGATGATCGGAGGTGGTGGCCGGAGAGAATGGTCGGAGGCAGTGGTTGGAGATAGTGATCGGAAGTGGTGCTTGAAAGTGGTAAAATGATAAAAAAAAAATTGAATAAAAATTTGTTTACAAAACAAATGTAAACACATTTTTTCTATTTACAAGAATTTAGTAAATTTTGAAAATTGTTTATGTTTGTTTGAAAATAAAAATAATTATCAAATATGTTTTTGTTTACAGTTTACAAAAAATTTAAAAACAAAAACAAAAAACAGTAAACATAAACGTTACTAAACGGAATCTAAAATTTCCATGGGTTATTTCTTCTTGGGTTTTGGACCTCATCTTTGAATTTATGTTTTTGGGCTTAGGTGCTTGGGCTAACTATTTAAAATTGGACCTAAAACCATGTTGGGCCTAGCCTGGTTCATGTTTGTGCTCATAAAATCGTTTGGCTAGGTTGGTCCTCCTTCAAAAAAGTTTGACCCAGGAACTTCTTCCTTAGGCTTTAACTCAATATAATTCCTCAACTCATATTTTAAACTCGAATTTCTATTTTATTTTCTAGTTACTTAACGACCTAAAAACCGTGTGATATCCTGGTATCCCACATCGGAAAGAGAGAGAGAGTTCCTGGGTTATAAAAGAAAAACCTTCGACCCTTACATTCAACGAGGCCTTTTCCCAAATGGTAGAGACCCTAGCAGAACTCTGCAGTTAAGCGTGCTTGAGTGGGAGTAATACAAGGATGGGTGACCTCTTGGGAAGAACAAAACTGTGAGGGTTTTTTCCCAAAGCGGACAATATCGTTGCCATGTGAAGGGTCGGGGTGTTACAGATGGTGTATCAGAACCGACTCTCCTCACCTCCGAGTGTGGGCCCCTGCCGTCTCGCGTGACATGTGGGCGAGCTACTGAGTGGGCGGGTCATTAAGGACTGGCAGGCTACCGGAGCTGGCAGGCTGTTGCACGGAGACGTGCAGCCCTAAGGAGGTGGATTGTGATATCCTGGTATCCCACATCAGAAAGGGAGAGGGAGTTCCTAGGCTATAAAAAAAAATTTCAGACCCTTACATTCAACGAGGCCTTTTTCCAGGTGGTAAAAACCTTAGCAGAACTCCACAGTTAAGCGTGCTTACGCTAGAGCAATGCAAGGATGGGTGACCCCCCTGGGAAGAACAAAATCGTGAGGGTTTTGCGGAAAGCGGATAATATTGTTGCCATGTGAAGGGTCGGGGTATTATAAATGGTATCAGAGCCGACTCTCCTCACCTCCTAGTGTGGGCCCCTACCGTCTCGTGTGACACGTGGGCGGACTACTGAGTGGGCAGGTCAATAAGGACTGGCAGGCTACCGAAGCTGGCAGACTACTGCACGGGGACGTGCTACCCTAAGGGGGGTAGATTGTGATATCCTGGTATCTCACATCGGAAAGAGAGAGAGAGAGAGTTCCTGGGTTATAAAGGAAAAACTTTGGACCCTTACATTCAACGAGCCCTTTTCCCAAGTGGTAGAGATCCTAGCAGAACTCCGTAGTTAAGCATGTTTGAGTAGGAGTAATGCAAGGATGGATAACCTCTTGGGAAGAACAAAACCGTGAGGTTTTTTGCTTAAAGCGGACAATATCGTTGCCATGTGAAGGGTCGGGGTGTTATAGATGGTATCAGAGCCGACTCTCCTCACTTCCGAGTGTGGGCCCCTGCCGTCTCGCATGACATGTGTGCGAGCTACTAAGTGGGCAGGTCATTAAGGACTGGCAGGCTACCGGAGCTGGCAGGCTACTGCACGGAGACGTGCAGCCCTAAGGGGTGGATTGTGATATCCTGGTATCCCATATCAGAAAGGGAGATGGAGTTCTTAGGCTATAAAAGAAAAATTTCAGACCCTTACATTCAACGAGGCCTTTTCCCAGGTGGTAGAAACCTTAGCAGAACTCCACAGTTAAGCGTGCTTATGCTGGAGCAATGCAAGGATGGGTGACCCTCCTGGGAAGAACAAAATCGTGAGGGTTTTGCCCAAAGCGAATAATATCGTTGCCATGTGAAGGGTCGGGGTGTTAGAAATAGTATCAGAGCGAACTCTCCTCACCTTCTAGTGTGGGCCCCTGCCGTCTCGTGTGACACGTGGGCGTGCTACTGAGTGGGCGGGTCAATAAGGACTGGCAGGCTACCGAAGCTGGCAGGCTATTGCACGGGGACGTGCAACCCTAAGGGGAGTGGATTGTGATATCCTGGTATATCACATCGGAAAGGGAAAGGGAGTTCCTGGGCTATAAAGGAAAAACCTTGGACCCTTACATTCAACGAGACCTTTTCCCAAGTGGTAGAGATCCTAGCAGAACTCCGCAGTTAAGCGTGCTTGAGTGGGAGTAATACAAGGATGGATGACCTCCTGAGAAAAAAAAAACCGTGAGGGTTTTTGCTCAAAGTGGATAATATCGTTGCCATGTGAAGGGTCGGGGTGTTACAAACCGTGTCTTTAAACTTGTTCCATACATTCGGCGTTATTTAATCTCAGGAAGGCTTGATGACGATGCGTACAACAATCACTTTGGATATTATCAGCGGATGCTTATCAAAGGCTCTATAGTAGTGGCTAGGAGAAGCATGAGATTTGCAACAGAGATCATTCAAGAGCTGAAAATTGTGCGAGTTGGACTTTACTGCTCGATAGTCGCTTAAAGACTGCTGTGTATGTAGTTTGACATACTTCGCAGTTTTAATAGTACTTTAAAACCTTACCGTTAGATCAATTGAACTGATGTGTATGTAGTTTGACATACTTCGCAGTTTTAATAGTACTTTAATATTCTTGTCTGATTTTTTTATCCCCTTGCGTTGTAGGTCAGATCATCCGTTACTTCTTTTTTTTTTTTTTGTATTTTTTAAGTTCTATTCAGGTATTCTTTCCCTACAGATCGACAAAGGATATATGTCACCCCAATTTATAACAAACCAGGACAAATCGATAGTGGAGTTTGAGAATGCTAGAGTCCTAGTGACCGATCAAAAGATATCAAGTGTCAAAGAGATTGTTCCTTTACTAGAAAAGACTACCCAACTGAGTGTCCCACTGCTAGTAATTGCCGAGGACATCTCAAGCCAAGTACTGGAAACACTGGTTGTGAACAAAATGCGAGGCATGCTTAATGTTGCTGTTGTGAAGTGTCCAGGATTTGGGGAAGGAAAGAAAGCTCTGTTGCAAGATATTACCCTTATGACAGGTGAACTAATATGCTTTCTAATTCTAGACAAAATGCTTCAGCCTTAGGTTATCTCATCCATGTAAAAGATATGAGCATGCATAAGCACATGCACTGCACTTGAGCGAAACGTTTAAACTTCACCGAAGAAGTTGTGTCAGTTGTCAGTGCAGAATGACAGTGTAAGAACACAACAAAAAGAAGAGAAGAGAAAAGAAAAGACAAGCAAGCAATGTGGCACTGGCATGTTTCATTTATCAATAGTGTTTGGGGAAAGATATAGTCAAAGGAGCACCCAACATATTGTCGACATGATTTTCTAAAGTTTCGAATCATTAAATCAGCTTTGGCATAACTTGTGGCATAATTCATTTTTCCGCCAAAGTATCATCCAGTTTAATAGTTGGCTAGCATGCTTCAACTAAACCAGGCCGTGCTAACCAAGGTCAACATTCAAGGAAATTCAGATTTGGTTCATTTACCAAAGTCTTTGTAAATATAGAAGGAATTGCTCAAAATTCAAATGGAAGTCTATTCAAATAGAAACTTTAGAACTTTCTCCTTGTGAAGTATGCTTGAGCCAGATATTTTTTACTTTTATCACTTTGAGTCAAATACAAACTTTACTTTGGTACTGGCCTTTTTGTATAAAGCACACAATTTCAAGTGGGCAATGAGTATGAGAACTTGTGAATTCTTGCAGCTGTATCTAAAAGGTCCTCATAAGATAACCCATCTTCTAACCAAATATTCTACTGATAAGAGCAGCTCGGGTTGAACATTCTTGTTGACATTGTTATATTGTCTCAGGTGCGGATTTTCTCTGTGGAGATTTGGGCCTGACCCTTGAAGGTGCAACCTCAGATCAGCTTGGTATTGCCCGAAAAGTAACCATTACAAGTAATTCAACAACTGTTGTGGCTGACCCTTCTACCAAAGGTGAAATTCAGGCAAGAATTTTGCAGATAAAGAAAGATCTAGCCGAAACAGAAAGCACATATATGTCTAGAAAGCTCTCCGAAAGAATTGCAAAACTATCTGGTGGTGTGGCAGTGATTAAGGTTTGCCATTCATACAATTAAAAATTAAAAACTATTTCTACTGTTACTTCAATAGTTCAATGCCCATACTGTTTGGCAGTGATTGGTAAGCTAATATGTAGTTGGTGTAGTCGCTTAGAAAACGGCTCATGTTTTGAGATTTTGTTGGAATTGAATGGCATAAATGTTCATGTATCCTTTCTGTTTTATCAAGTTAAGATTGTGCATCACATTGAACAGTAGCATTGAAATTTGATGTTAAAGACTAGATGATGTAAGAGATGCTTGCAAAATATATTTCAAATCAGAAAAAAATCAATATGTCCTTAAATGATATTTTCTCCATTACATCGGTGCAAAAATTAATTGAAAGAAGTGACTTGAATATAAGTTTAAAAATCTGACTACTTCTAATAATGGAATTCTCCCTCTCTCCCTTTAATAATGTCAACTTTATTTATCAAAAATAAAATGAAATCAACTCTACTTACAACGTGGATGTATTTAGGTTGGAGCGCACACAGAGATGGAACTTGAAGATCGAAAGTTAAGAATTGAGGATGCAAAAAATGCCACCTTTGCTGCCATGGATGAGGGTATAGTACCTGGTGGTGGGGCAACATATGTACATCTCTCTCAACAAATTCCCATCATAAAAAAGTTTTTGGAAGATCCGGACGAGCAGATTGGTGCTGACATTGTTGGGATGGTATGGTGCTATTTGCTCTTTCCTTTGTGGTCCCTCTTTTCTTCACTGTCTGCACAATATAACAAATGCGAAGCAAATGCATAACATTGAGAGACTTCTCTCTCACCACCTGTCCTGGATAATGTTTTCTTGGCATCAAGCCAACATTGTCTTCAAGCCTCGGCTATTTGGCCTCTCTTCTTCTTTGAGACCTTGAACTTGTATTGCCATTATTTTGGCCTTACATGTATTGATAATATTCCCTGTTTCTTTCACTTGTTGGCAATAAGAGCAATTGAATCCCCGACTTTAACATTGAGAGACCAAGAGGGTACTACCTGGCCAATATGGCCAATGATACGCACAATATTTAAGGGTTACGGAATGCATCATTCAAGATTTTCGTTGCATGGGTCTCCTCCCACGTGATATTAATCTAACCATGTTACTTGAACTCCCACGTGATATTAATCTAACCATGTTACTTGAACTAGGTGTATATGTTTGATGCAGGGTGCGTGTCTCGACATGTAAATCTATTAATATTCTGATAAACATGGTTGAATTGTTAAACATGGGTTTTCTTATATAATTTAGGCACCATTGTAAGGAATACACTCATTTTATATTATCAATGCGTAAAGGAACAAGGTAAAATAAAAGGAACAAAAAATTTAAAAAAAGCTTCTTTCTGGTATGTGAAAATATTCTTCGTATTTTCTTACAGCGGTGTGTCCAGCGCTCTATGAAGCATGAAAACTCTGAAATGGCCCCATACGAGTATCGGATACGTATCACATACAAACGTGGGGATATATGGCTGAGAAGTTTCTAGAAATATTTTTTAAAATTTTTTATAAGTTTCAGATAAATTTTCGATACGCACGGGATATGGGAGATACACATGGGTTACGCTTTTGATACGGATAGGATACGTTTTGGATACATTTCAAAGTTATTTTTTTATTTGTTATTGTTCATTTTTGTTTTAGTTAATGTTTTGGTTTTATTATTATGAAATTACTATCATTTGGATATTTTTTACTCTTTTCTTTATAACTTAAGTACTACCATTTAGATTTTTTTTCCTCTTTTCTTTATAACTTATTCTTGAATTGGGTAAATATTGAATATTTCAAAAAACGACAAAATGAATTAACTTTTTCTTTTGGTTTAATTTTATAAATAATACAATACTAAAAATTAGTAACTTTTTTTTTTACCTATGTATTCTAGACATACTCATATCCTATGTTTTTTTGATTTTTTATATCGCTATATCCTTAACCCATATTCATATTTGTACTTCCTAGGCATCACTTTTTTAATTTTTTATAATCATCACACTTCATCTGAAGTCTGAATAGAAAAGCTTCTCTTTCTATGAGAATTCCCTCCTTAGTAGCTAAGTGGTAGACAGTGGTAAAGCAGTTATTATATTGAGTGTTCCGTACGGGTTCGTATATATATTTTGGTGGTTCTATGTTATATGATATTTAGTTTCATATATGTATACCTCTGTAGTGAAGGCCACCTAGTCATATTACTGTCTTTTATGATAGGTTGCTTACTATACTCTAATGGAGCTTTGCTTTGCTTCAGAGCTCATGGTTCTCTTCACTTTAACAAGCTCATAGTACCCCACAACCTAATACAGGTGTGTAATCGACTTGCCCAGATTTGGCCTTTACCTTATCTGGTTAGGCTAATTGTATAAAACTAGGCCCACTCTTACTGGTACATTTGCATAAGTACTGTGGTTGCTGCCAACCATGGAAGGAGAGTTTGCTTTTCTTTTCCTTCTAATTTTTATTTATTTATTTATTTATTTTAAATTTTTTGTTTGGGGTGGGGATCGTGTCTAAGAACTTGTAGTTTCTTTGGAAATGAAGGCTTTATTTAGAAGGCTGCATGTGTGTTATGTGAAAGTAGAACTGATGTCCCAAAACTCTTGTCAAATAACTGGGATTTACCTTTGTTGGGATATTGATCAAAGCTTTGTAGGATTGGGTTTGGTAGTGAACTGTTTAAAGTTTTTTGAGAAATTACCTTATTTAATAGTTAATACATACATTTGCCTCTTATAAATTTGTTTACGATGGATTTCAGGCACTCCTTGCACCTGCAAAATTGATCGCAAGTAACGCAGGAGTTGATGGAACAGTAGTTGTGGAGAGGATTCGGACTTGTGACTGGGAAGTTGGATATAATGCAATGACAGAGAGATATGAAGACCTCCTCCTTGCCGGTGTGGTTGATCCTTGTCGGGTTTCTAGATGTGCTCTTCAGAATGCAGTCTCTGTTGCTGGTGTGCTCCTAACAACTCAAGCGGCATTGGTGGAGAAAATAAGGAAGCCCAAACCATCTGTTCCTCATGTTCCTGGAATAACTCCTTGAAAGAAAAAGGGAAAATGGGGAAATCCTAAAGCTTCATACGAGGGCCAAAAACAAGGGAAAGCGATCTGTGTCTGCCATGGTTCAAGTCAAAGCTTCAAATTGGAGTCGGAGAGGGCAAGGATTACTACCAACCGCAGAAAAACAAACTGACTCGGCTATTTATTGGGATTTTTGGAGCATGAAATGGCTTTTCAGATGCAACATTAATGTGTTCCTGAAGTTGTTGTCATACTTCAATGTTGTTTCAGCATATATTGAAGAAAATGAAAATTCCCCAAGCATCAGGCAATTTTGTAAGATTTTCATTCCACAAAAGCTTTTGAGTTTGTGGATTTTTGTTCTTGGGAAAAACAGGTATAGATTTTCTTCTATAGTCCTGT